>BQNB010005646.1:4151-101211 GCA_026074375.1 Tanacetum coccineum
CTAACAAACTATCTTTCATTACTAGCAGTACTAACTATAACTAGCAGTACTAATATTACAAATAGCAGTACTAATGACTTAGCTTATAATCTTCAATCTTCAAATCTTCAAATAGCAGTACTAAGTCTTTTCAGCAGTATAAACTTGTAGAAGCCCTTTAATTCCCAACAATCCTCCCCTAAACTTGTGAATCATCAAGTTTCTTAAATTAAAGCCTTTTGGTTCTGAGAGGATTCTTCCAAACACTTTATCTTCTTGGTCTGTTAGCTTCTATGAAGATCTTTCTGACTAGGTCTCTTGCCATCTCACTATCTTCTTCTACTTGCAACCCTCTGCTGAGCATTAAACCCATAACTGTAGTTGTCAAAGGGTAATCCTTTTCTGTCAGCATATAAATGTCATGTCCTCTTAATGAAGATACATGATGTACTGCACATGATCCATAAAGTCTCCATGTTAAAGGATCATGCATATATCTTTGTAGCTTCCATAGTGTATCATCTTTGTCTGGTTCATACAGTCTTTTCAATTCAACCCATAGAGCTCTTTCCATATCTTTAGTGGGTACTGCAGATGTAAACCTTTCTTTAACTAAGCTCCATAGTGTATCAAGGTCTTCTCTGTCAAATCCTTTGAGCATACCTTCAAAGCTTTGATATGCATCTGTGATATTACTTACCCTGGTAATCTTCCAATACTTCCTTGACTCTTCAGTAAGAATTTCCCAATCAATAATAGGATACTTAGTGTTCAGAGCTTCTACCCTAATTTCTTCAACTGGAACTATCTCCAACATCTTCTTAAGCTCTTCTTCAGTTAACTCTCTTGATTCTTCTGTTGATTGTTCTTGAATAGGTTCTGAACGTGAAGCTTGAGCTGTCCTTAACTTCTTGAAACTTTCTTGAAGTAGCGTCTCTTCTGCAACTCTCTTTGGCTTTGTCTTTACAACATCATTATCCTTCTTGAACAAAGTTTGCACCTTATTATACTCTTGTTCAAATATTGGTCTGATCTGATCATAGCTCATTCCTTTGAAGTAGTTCATCTTGTAACCAGCCATATTCTTCAGATATACCATCATATTCTTCCTTGCTTGAGCTACTGAGACTGGTTTCTTCTTGAGAGTTTGATATCTGATCATAGAACCTGACTGTCTCTCTTAAACTTGTTCAACAATGAAATTCCAATCAATATCATCAGTTTGTCTTTCATCCAATTGTTGTTGTAATTCTTGTGCAGCTTCAAGATTAATTCTTTCTTGTTCTTGTTGTTCCAAGGCTTTTGTTTGCTCTTCCTTTTGAACCTTCCTTGCAAACTCTTCATCAGTTTCCTCAGCAGTACTAAAAAGACCTGCAACGGTACTAACTTTTGAACTGTCAGTACTTCTTTTTCTTCTATTGTAGGTCTTTACCCTTTCTTTAGATGCCTCTGCAAGGATCTTAGCTGCGCTTAGAGCACTTAATTCAGCCTTAAAAGCTTCTTGGTTTTGTTCTTCACTTTGTAGATCTTTTGTGGGAGTAATGTGCTGCTCAGTCTGATCCAAATCATACTCCACTTCTGCATGTCTTGTCTCAAAATCTTCATATGCTGTCTCTGTCATCCTCCCTTGTTTGGAAGAATCTTCTAAAACCAAATTCTCTTCTTCTGATATAACCACTCTTGCCTTTCTCCGCTTTGTGGTAGATTTTAGCTTGTCTTCCAACTTTTTGACCTTCTTTACTAACTTGGTAAGAGCCTTACCATGAACCTCTTTAGTCTGTTTGAGTTCTTTCTCTAAGTTGGTGACTCTATCAACTAATTTGGTACACAAATATGTCAATTCATTCAGTTTCATGCTGCCCTCAACACTTCCATGTGTGTAACCTCCTGGGAGAGGTGAATCATGGGGCATGGAAGATGTTGTTTGTGCAATGTGTATTTCATGGAAAGGTGGAGATGAAGTAGTTGTGATAGGTGGTTCTTGTGATGGTGTTGGTCTCATCTATCTCTTTATGGGTTTTGAGGTAGAAATATTGTACAAGCAATGGGTGGGGTTGGGACTTCAACAGTGAGTGTTGGTCTTCACCTGACCGAGGGTTGTCCAACAGAGTATAGCATAGTCTCAAATAGAGGTACATGTACCCCTGAAAAACCTATTTTCATGTTGCTAAAAAGTTTTTGTGTTAAAGAAGGAGCAACATAAATTGCTTTATGTTTATTAAGAAACCGTTTCTTTTTATTCAAAAAGATTTGTATAAAGCGTGGATACATCAAAATTTTTGTTTTACTAACCACATTTTTCACCATACCATCAAACAAGAGTTGTGGGAAACTTAAAACAAGTCCCTGTTTGTTGCCAACAAATAATTCGCAGTTAGCAATATTAATTGAAAATTGTTCCCATGGAAGTTTTTTCTTAGGACTTTAAACAAATTAGATGTTAATGGGATCAAGAATCTCCATTGGGGTGAAAATTTAGCCTTTTAAAAGTAAGTGTATCAATAAAAACAACCCCAAAAAGAGTGAGTATGTTCAAAAAAAATAATCAGTATTGGGCAAAGAACATAATACATAACATCTGCTAATTGGGAGAGCTCCCTAACAATGCTTCATATTAACAAATTTATGCCCATCAACTGTAACATTTATTTGTTGTTCTTCATCATTGACTGTCCACAGGTTACAAATCCTGCCAAAATTTTTGTCAACAATAGAAGCATAGATGGGAGAGGATTTGCATTAAGGCATACCTGATATGACTACGTAGCAATAAAGTCTACTATCTCATGGAAGTCTCACTATCCATAGGCAGTTAACGGTGTAATGAAAGGCCACCATGTTCTGCTTGTCGCATAATTCCATAATGAGCTCCATCGTTATACAAGATATGAGTACAAGACTTTTATGAGTACATAGGTAAGGTCTGATTTATAATTGAATTATAGAGACTTTGGTTTAAGCGCAATTCTGAGGTTTATAAAGAGAATGTAAAAGGTTTTAACAATAGTATAATTAGCTAATTGTATCTAGACTGAAAAGAATTGTGCTACATAAGTTAAAGATATACCCCATATCTACTAAATTAAGAACCTTATATACTCATAGAGTTGAGTAAAAGGAAACACCGCAACGGTAAATTCAAAGAGTTGAAAATCCGTAGTGAGAACCAAACAGGTGTTAAGACGTTAACGCAGCAGTACAATAGTAACTCTAGCATTACTAACTTTTGTACTAGCAATACATAAGTTTTACCCATCAGTAATTAAGATTTTGCCTATCTATTACAACCTTTCTCCAATAATCATGCAACAACATGCCCTTCTATTCAAAACACAAAACACACTAGAAATAACTAGATGACATTTGAATTCTTGAGATCCATATTTACACGCATCACCGCCATGAATAGAAGGTAAAAAACTGTTTAATCAAACCAAAAAAATCGATGGGGGGATATTTTAAGTAAATTAAATTGTAAACAAATAACGATATGAAATCAACTGACGTTGGGTAAATAAAATTAAAATTATTAGATATAAAATAGGAATTATATTCAAAAAAAAAAAAACTAGAAATAAAAAAAAAATAAAAAAATGAAAAAAAAAAAAAAAAACAAATAAAATAAAAAATAAACTAAATAAAAATAAAAAAAGAGAAAATAACAAACAAAAAAAAAAAAAGAAAAATAAATAAAAAAAAAATAAAAAAAAAAATAATATAAAAAATTGGTATTAAAAATTAAAAAAAAAATAATAAAATAAATCCAATAAAAGTAAAAAGAGAGAGAAAAAAAAGGGGAATATGGACACCACAAAGGGCGTTGGGATGATGGGGATGGGTTGGGGTGTGTGTTTCCCCACAGCCAATCCAGTCACAACCCCTCCCCACACACCCAACAAGCGTTAACAACAAACAAACAATCAATGTTATACTCCTAAACTACCCACATATTACGGCCCACCCTACCCCCCTATGCCCCAGTCATCAAGGAGCAATGAATCACTATGTATGCTGGCAAACTAAACCAAGCCATCAACTAATTTGAAACGTCTTTACCAAGAGCCGTAAGCTTTTGGACAAGCCACTCATACACTGATAAAGCGATGGTAGAGATTGAGAACATAATACATATGGCAAACTAAAAGCCTATACCGATATGAGTCAAATTCTATTACAGAATGCCGAATTTGTTGAGACTACAGCCGATCTTGAAGATCTGATATGCATGGTGGAACAGCATACCATTAGTGTGATTTGTAGAATAAAAACCAACACATTGAAGAACCACCATAAGCATCTCCAGCAATTTCCACTATTCAAATAACGCATCTACATTGTTTGTATATATCCAAGTCCACATGAACACATCAGTACTTTAACTGAACCAAGCAGTATGAACCTTTTTAAACCAGAGTAAACCCAAGGTATCTCTAGCAGTAGTAACTATGCTCGAGCATGTAACAAACAGTGTTGATACCAACAATATAACTCGTTTTTTAACTGCCACCCAAGAACTAATGCAGCTATAGGTTATAGCAAAATACCAAATGAATACACTATATCACTAAATAAAAATAACACACCCCGGGGGGACCATAGAACAAATAAAAAAGCTTCGCAATGAGGTGCGGGAGTGTAGCTGAGGGTTTGTTGTTGAGTGTTTGGGAGAGTGTGTATTTGAATGAGATAAGTCTGCTAGACAGTGGCGATGGAATGGCCGATGCTCGATTAAAATCGAAAACCGTGCGATAGGTAACGCTGTCAGGAGATTCTACATCAAGTGAGAGATCTGGCATCTAGACGCTCGCGCGCGTGAGTCATGAAGAACTCTTTAACTTTAGTACGGCTTATCTCCACAACCGATGTCCGAGTGAGCCATACATTCAGACTTTGAAAGACATGCCTTAGAAAGCGTTAACGAGCTTAACAACTATCCAGAGGAAGCTTGGGTTGGTTCAATCTTCTTTGTGAGAGCGTAGTATGATTGTTATATTAGGTACACAAGCGACTACGTGCTTATTTGATCACGGTTGAGGCAGGTGAGGACGTAATGGGGGATAGTCCAATGACGCGCGAGAGAGGTTGGAGGGCGATAAGGGGGAGAAGGACAGCTTATAGACGCTGAGTTAGTGCACGCAGACTACACTGAAAAGATCTCACAGATTAAGGATAGACACTTAAGGCTCACATGATCGAATTACAATTATGTTCATAAAATAAAGCCTTAGATTTATTGTAAGAGTGACTACATGGTCCTTGCTCAATTGGAAAATTAGAATGGGGTGGTAAGTGGCGTTGTTAGGTTGGGTGAGAGAGTCGTTGGGGAAAACGTTGAATTTAGGGTAATGACAGGGTCATACACTTGTGGCACCTACTCATAGATCCATTCAGAGGGGTAAGCTGTTCTTGTACTAAACCGTTCTACCGTAGTCGAAACCATAATTCCAAAAACCGAAGTAAAAACGCAAAATAAAAATATAGAAACCAACAAAACACCAATAAAACACTTGATGTGAAACGACTATCACGATCCGATATAATCGAGATCGGTACACCATGTCTAGCAACTATCTCATTCAAATACAATCTAGCCAATCTATCCATCTTATAATCCTCACGCATAGGTAGAAAATGACAGAATGGCAAACTCGTTCCTAATGACCCAAGATTTTCATCCCACTACAGTCTCTAGGCAACTTACACACAAAATCCATACCTATTCCCTTTCTATTTCCATACGGAATCTCATTTACTAGGAGCAAAGCCAGATGCGCCTTTGATGGCTCAAACCTAACTTCCAACAGTCAAACACTTACTAACATACTCAGCTATGTCCTTTTTCATTCCAGGCCACCAATAGCCCTTCTCTCAATAATAATACATCTTATCACTCCTTATTTTCATGATTATTTCGATTTCTTTTTTCTTTTTTTCTTATAGGCTTCAGCCGATATATCAGTTGGTACTCACCTCACCCATTAACGGGACCCAAATCGATCAGTAAGTACAATGTTCCATCACTTCTCTATTGTATCATCTCATCCAAACCTTTCTACAATCCTGCAAACTCATCCACAACCTCCTTCTGAGCCGCCATACCGAGCCTATCCATGTACTCGAACTTACAGGTCATGATTCCATAGCTCTTACTCATCTTAGGCTTTAACACTCCGTTTCTACTTGAGGGCATCACCACCACATTCCGCCTTTACAGAGGATGCAAGCGAATTTCAACAAGTCCATAATCACTAAACAACTCTATCCAGCGACATTGTCGCATATTCAACTCTTTTTGACTAAAGATATGCTGAAGAAACTTATGATCCGTATATATGACACTCTTTGTCCCATACAGATAATGTCTCTAAATCTTAAGTGCAAACACAACTGCACCTAATTCCAAATCATGGGTCGTATAATTCTTTTCATAAAATTTCAACTGCCTAAACGCGTAGGCGATCACCTTACCTCTTTGCAATAACACACAGCCTAGTCCTATCCTGGACGCATCACAATATACCACAAAGTCTCCTGGTCCATCGGGGAGAGCTAGAATAGGCGTCTAAAGCCTAACGCGCACATCCATCACAAGAAGCAACATTAAAAGGATCTACAATCTAAGTTTCATACAATCATAAGTAAATACTAAATGATCTAGCCTAGCATGTTATAAGAAGGTAAAGAACACAAATCAATCAAACAATACATAGACATATTGAAAGATCAAAGGGATAAATAAACTTTACTTGATTAAAACATGGATTAAAGACTGTTACAATAGGGTTTTGAGGCCCTAAAGACGGCCTAAAAAGCTGCCAAACTCAAATATAAAAGTTAGGGTTCGTCTCCCAAAAGTTACACACTAAAACCCTAAAATCGATATTGTATATATAGGAAAAGCGACGCGATGGCGTCGCGTTGAAGCCCTGACGCCGTCGCCACATAGAAGATTCTAGGTCCACTTTAAGTTGGCTACGTTCTGATGCAGTCGCCAAATCCGTGACATCGTCGCTATGAAAATCCTGACGCCGTCGCTTAGTGATCGCGATGCCGTCTCTACGCCCTGTATGCATGGTTTCTTCAAAGGATTTGGTGTAGAGTCGTAGCCTTGTCTGTTTCTTCTCCAAATGAGCCCAAGTCACTTGTATTTCCTCCAAATACTATCCAATTGCTAAAAACATGAAAACAAACGATTAAGCACATAATCTGGGCATATTTGCATGATTCAGGGGGTTAAATGACTCTGAAAAAGTGTATAAAATGACACCTCATCACACCTTCCTCTCTTTCTACGCTCTCTCTAAAACTTTCTAGTGTAGTATTTTGTTTCATATTTGATATATTTTATCATATTGTATCATAAAGAATTAAGTGATGCAGTACTTCAAAATTCAAAATTCAGAATTCAGATCATAAACCAAACACAAATACTAAAATCCAATCTATAATATACCATAAATTTGTAAAAAGAATGTAATACCTGTTATTGTAATGTAGAAAATGGAATATTGCACATGAATCTACATTCATTTTAATGTATGAAGACATATATACATGTTGTTCTTATCTAATAGATGCAATCTTTGAACATATGTGTAGTGTACATAAAAAACACAATTAATAACATTAAGTTAAGCATCAATATTCATTTTTTAAGTTCTCATTCTGCAAACAAAAGTAGCACCAACCAACTCTAATAAACAACCATTTGATCAACAAATAGTTGTTGATTCAAGACTATATGACCTTATTTGCATTAGGAATAAACCTTAAGTAATTACATCTTGTTTGACTTGTTTTGCTTGTATCTATAGAAAATTTTCTTTGAGCAAATTTAAGATGACTACAGCTCGAATAGACCCATGTGTAAGTATATATGTTAAAACTGGCACCTTTAAAAGGATTATTATAAATCAAAAACTAAGAACTGCGAAGAGGAGGGGATTGCATATGAACAATTGATCTTTAATGGCGAGAATAATGGTTAATAAAGTTATTTATCAGGTTGTTTTCCACTTTCCTAATTTATTTACAACAACAACCTGCCTGAAATCATGCATTGTTTCATAATAGTCTTGTGATTAAAAAAGCTAATAAATAAAGGACGATGATAGAAGAAGTGCATAGAAGTATACCCTAGAAAGTTACTACCCTAGCCCATTCTCTAAATGCAGACATTGTTATCTGGAATATGTTGAAAACAGTTCATTTACAAATCATAAAAAATAAGCCATATTAGTAACAAGATATTGCATACATGCCTATAAAAATATCGATTAGGTGTCAAGCAGTGGAAAGATTCATTATCCTATGATGATCAACTTTTGGTTGCTTGAGGTGAAATTCATGCTTGTAACACCAAATATGAAACCAATAAAATTTTAAGATAATTAGAGTTCATTATTCTAAAACAAAATGATTTAGAAGTTTGAAGCAATTCAAAACACTTTGAAATAATTTAAACCCATTAATCAACGTGTTTTTCAACTACCTTCTAATCTTTGCATGTTTGAGTCACTATAATTACTGTACAAACTGAAATTTATCTATTTTTAGGAAAATGGGTAAAATGTTGACACCTCTAAAAATGTCAATTCTCATGTATCGATCTAAACTCATCGTGCTATAAGATCCAGATTCAAGGTCTACATTTGCACCATTAAAACTTAGAAAGGGGAATGACAGGTTCACCAACCTTATGTCCTTTCTCAAGTGAAGAGCATTCTACATACATTATAAACATAAAAAGAGCAGAGATTAAAAAAATTGTATAAAAAGTAATGTAATAAAAAGCAACAACCTGAAACTCATTACCCTTACTTTATCTATCTAGAAACACATGAAATTCACGCATTACCTCTAAACTTTCAGTTTCACTTTAAAGCTTATACATTCAGTTTCAGTTTAAGGTGATTAATTAAACTCTCTTTACGTTCGTAGGATTCCTCACAAACACAATTAGTCAATGTTGAAAACATGTTATGCTGAGTTTAAGCAACCACAAACACCCCTTTAGACATCAGTAACCAAAAAATAACATAAACCAAACCTATTTTTGGCAGGCATTTAAGATCCAAAAAACATGCTTGCAATAACATAAAAACCCTCAATTTGAAATAAGCTTTGGTGGATATACAAAGCATGATTTAAAATGAAGAAACTATAATATAATTCATTAACATCGGCCATTTAACAGCTATATAAACACTAACATACATTGTGATCGTACATGTAACGAAAAGATTTTCTGTAAATAGATACATAAAGAATGCAAGTATTCATTTGAAAACGACATTAAAAGTTCAATGTGAGTTTCTCATTATAAGATTCAATCTAGATTGACCCACTCGGTAAATAAATTAGACCAATTTATCGCCTCTACAAACTAACCATAACTACAAATTAATGACAACTATCATTAGTAAATTATTGTCATTTAATCTAAATGCTTAAACTGTTTATCCATAGGAACTGAAGAATGAGATATGTACATGACCCATTTTCAATCTTAACCCCATTAATATTATTTTCCCTAAAAAATTACTACGCTAC
Source organism: Tanacetum coccineum (assembly GCA_026074375.1). Classification (NCBI taxonomy): domain Eukaryota; kingdom Viridiplantae; phylum Streptophyta; class Magnoliopsida; order Asterales; family Asteraceae; genus Tanacetum; species Tanacetum coccineum. Next base: position 13,683 of record BQNB010005646.1, read on the forward strand.
CTAATTTTTTATTTAATATTATGATGCAAACTCTCTATAAAAGTCTCAATGGCAACACATTTTTCATCATGGCACCTACTATGCTAACTGCTAACATCTAATTTGTCAAATTTATTTCAAAATTAAGCATTTTTGTACAGAAATCAATCACTAGATATCAAACCTAATAAATCAGTTTTTGCCAAACATTTGTCAAAATGACATACAAATAGGATCACTTACCTGGGTTGTGTAAATAGCAAACCTGCATTTTACCTCAAAAAAATAGATATCGGGTTAAGAAATAAAAAAACTAATTAGCCAGCAACCATAATCAACAAAAGTTCTCCATATCCTAATGGAAAAACTGATTTAATGTTTCCTGCAAATCAAATGATATAATAAGCAATGCCAAACAACCCTTATATAATACTCCGTTTGTTATAAGCAATCAAAACACTCATTCAAAACATTCTTATAAACAATATTTTCTAAGTGAACATTCTATCAAAATTGTTTTCAATTATATTCCAAGATTACTCATTGAATTGATTGATTCCAAACAAAGAGCTTATAACTACAAAAAATAAAAAATACTCCATGATTGAGAATGAAAATCAAATTAAGATTTCATCAATAGAAAAAAATTACCTCATGATTTTTCAAACTTGTGATGGATCTTTGATGAATCAACAATTATTTATTCCTTGTGGTGGCTTGCTTTTTGTTTTTACAGATTCGGGTTTTGAGGAAGGAGCGTCTTGAGCAACATGAAGAAGATTTTTTGATATGAGGTTTTGTTTTGATTTTGAATATGGGTTACAATGAATGTCAGCTCCAAGATGTGAAATATTTTTTGGTTAATTTGTTAGAGAACAGATATTGATTACATAGTTGGTAAACGATGATTGTGATTTTAGAATTTCTGATTAGGGTTTCTTGTGTGGGTATTGTTTCTGACAGTGAATGAAGAAGAGATGCGTTTTGTTTTTTGGTTGTATATAATGCTGGAAGACGAAAGCTACTCTCAGCCGTTGATTATTCGAGTATTGCGAGGTATTTTTAGTTATTTTCCCCCAAGATCACTACTTATCAAACCCTATTTTATATAGGTAGTAGAAGTGTTGGTGTTAAAGACTAAAATTATTAGGTATATATAAAAAGGGTATAAAAGGTTTTCCAGCAATGCACGACCATCAATCTCATTTTGATCATTTGAGATTTTGAGATTTTATTAAACCTTGACAGACATAGTTGTAAACTTCTATCAAACAAAGCCCATTAGAATGAATCCAACTAAAGCTGCCCGTGAAGCCCTCTTGAAAAATTATGTTTTGGCATAGGGGTGAGCAAATGGACCGAGAACCGAACCAGAACCGACCCAACCCGAACCGAATTTTAGAACCGCGGTTCGGTTCTCGGTTCCTCAATATTTCAAATTTTAGTTCTTGGTTTGGTTCGGTTTGAAACCACGGTTCTCGGTTCCAGAACCAAAGAACCGGTCGACTTTCAAATATATATGATTTTTATAAGATGTTTAGTTTTTTTACGTGATACTTCAAACATTCATCGTGATTTTAATAGTTTAACACGGTACTATATTTACATCCTTGTTGCAACTTCTTGTTTATATTTCTTCATAACAATTACATTAACACATAATTCAAAGATTAGCATCTCGGTATCAGGTAAGCTGTTATAAACCGATTATAAAATGATCAATCTCTTAAGAACAAGATGAGAAACTGATAAGGCCCTTTGAGCGGGCAAGACTCCAAAAACAATAAAGAGAAACTAAAGACTTTTCTTTTCATTCATTACTTAATTTGAACTTGCGTACATATTATATATATACATTAGACTTAGTGTCCTCCTAAAGTTAAGGATATAAAAGAGAACAAGGACTACTGACTTCCTAAAATAATGCATGTAACTAACTCATACATGCATGGAAATAACTACTTCAATATGAAACGTGAATGTATTCATAAAACAGTGGTTGTTCTTCTTTGCACTTCGTCTTCGATCTCATGCGCATATCATAAGGTACGTATATGTGTGAAACACATAAAGAATATTGAGTTTTTAGATGTTTTTTAGAAATTATCGGTTCCAATCGGGTAGAACCGAAATACCTGAACCGGACCCAAGAACCAAAGCAGAACCGAAACATGCTCTTCGGTCTAGTTTTCGGTTTCTAAAATATATGTTTTTCGGTTCTCGGTTTTCTCGGTTCCGGGTCGGTTCGGTGCGGTTCCGGAACCGAGCTCACCCCTATTTTGGCATGCAACTTTTTTTCTCACTAAGGTTTATTGGAGCATTTTCATTCCCAATCTACATTGTCTTAGGCTATGTTTGGCAACATGTACTAGTAGCAGTAGCAGTTGGCAGTAACAGTAAGCAGTAGTCTTTTTATCTAAAAAACATGTTTGGCAACGTAATTGTAGCTGTAATTATAAAATGTAAAATTACCAAAAAGAGCATATACACATTAAAATAAAAAGCTAAACGTTATTTTTAAGGGTATATGGGTAATTTCATAACAAAATGCTTTGAGCAGTTCCATAACGCTTGTTCAACAAGCATTTTAAATGGAAGCGGTTCCACAACATGTTTATTCTTGTTGCTTTGTTGCCAAACAAGCTTTTCAACCAAACCGCTTACCACTTATTGTTCCTACACACTTCTAAATACTTGTTGTCAAGCATAGCCTTAGTGACACTGTTGAGTTATCTCTGGATCATTTCTTTGTAATTGTAAGCTACTATTTCAGATAACATACTTTAGATCTTTTAAATTCACCTCTCCACCAAATGAATTTTTTTTGTTTTATTGACACTGATAGAGCGTTATATTTATTGATTTAATACAAACCAAAATGAGTTAGTTAGCATGTTACAATAATTTTTAACAGTAGTGTTATGGGAATAGATCCACTAAGAAAAAAATAAGAAGAATGAAAAATATTTGTAGCCACATCTTTTAAATGAAGAAGGGGAATTTCATGGGAGATGCATTTTATTTTTGTAGGTGCATCTGATATGTGCTGTTGTAATTAATTCTCATTCTTCTCATTTTACATTTATTTCTCATTTGATCCTTACACGTAGTGCTATAGCCTTTTATAAAAGAAAAAGTGATTTGCACACTCCATTAATTGATTTAGACACTCAAAATGTTTATGTCTTGTCATTTATACCCCCTACATCACTTAGTGGAGTGTGCAAATCAAGACAAAAATGTTAAGGATATAATGGCATGACATATTATTTTGAGGTGATGGAGTGTGCAAATCACCTCCCTTTATAAAACCATGAGAAATGGTACATCAACAAAGATTTAACAAAATGATATGTACGTAATGACTTGAAAAGTATTGTGATTCAATCATATTGCATTATAATGTCTTTATTTCTTTTTTATTCTTCATATTTAGCTGTCAAGTAATTGTGTGAATACAGTTTTGTAATTTTTTTTATAAATATAGCTTTGCTAAAACAAATTTATAATTATCTTCCTAAAACAAAGGATGGCAACGGGCCGGGTTCGAGGTGGGTGTGTATTCGTACCCGCACTCGTTTATAATATCCACATCCGTACCCACCCCATGACCCGTTAAGTACCCGGTTAATATTATCCATTGATTTTTTGGGTTTTTTTGCTGGTATCGGGTATCCCCAATTGAATATTTTATGGACGAAATGGCGAGTATCAAGTTTAAGGCACACTAAAACCCATCGACAATATAAAGTAAAACACTCAAATATATTCAATTTTTTTAAAGAAAACAAATATCATATCAAACGATTTAACGCTTTCGAATAATTCATGTACAATATTCAAATGTATATATATACTCTGATTAATTGTAATAACAATAAAGCGGGTACGAATTTGGGTAAGCAGATATGAGTACGGGTAATTGGGGCGGGTATTACCAAAATCTCTACCCGGCTATATTTTTTATCAATACTCAAACCCGCATCCAAACCCGCAAACCCGCCCCGAACCAGACCTAACCGGTTAAGGTTTTGGTTTTCTCTGTCGGTTTCGATTGCTTTTGCCATCCTACTTAAAACTATGTGACTTCTTTTTATTTGTTGGAAAAAATGATTCATTTTCTGACAGTCCAATAGTAATGAGCATGCATGTGGGCGGTGGTAATTCGGGCCGGGTTTGGGTTGGCTGGTTCGGGTTAACAGGTTGGCGCGTCAGAATACCCCAACCTGAACCTGACCCATTTAAATAATTGGGTCAGCTATGTCAACCCTAACCGGTTTAAACATAACCCGAACCTGGCCTATTTAACCTGTTAGGAATCGAGAAAAGTCTCGGTCACTCCTTAAATACGTAGCTAGTAGGTCTTAGATTGTTTTGAAACCTTAAATAGGTAAATGGGATAAAGCCCATAGAAAAACCATCAAAGCCTTATGGAGCCGCGGCTAAGGTTTGTATAAATACCCTCTCTATAGCTTAGAGAGGGTGTTGATTGGTTTCATTTCTCACATAGTTCATTAATATAATATTCTCTCTTTTCTTTCTCTCTCTAGAAAGCTTTCTTCCATGTATTCTACAATTGGTAACAAGAGCTATGCGGTGATTTAGTTTTTTTTGTGTGCGTTTTTCCTTGTTTTTTTTCGTGTTTTGGTACCAAATCTCATAAAAGATTTATATCTTTTGTGTGTTCAAAAACCATAAAGCTTCCATTTTTATACTTCTTCTAGCTTAGTATAAGCTAGTTGTACAAGAAAAACCTTGAAAAACCTAAAAAAACCTAGAAAAACATCTAAAAATTCCATCTTTTTGAGTATTTTTGGTCTGAAAATCATTTTTGAACCCAAAATCTTGATCTAAAATTTTTTGTGTTAAAAACTTTAAAGTTTATGTTTTTAGGGTTCTTACAAGCTTAGGATAGTAAGTTGTACAAGAAAAATCAGCCAAAAACGTCAAAAAGTGTATCTTTTAGTGATTTGAAAAAAGTGGTTTTAAGCTTCAGCGATTCATACCCCTGTTGAGCAATTTATACATCTATTAAGCTTGGGTGATTTATACGATTTTGCTTGGGTGATTTATACATCCTCGGCTTAGGCGATTTATACGTGTGATTAAGTTTAGGCGATTTATACGCATAACCTTAGGCGATTTATACTTGGTCAAGCTTGGGCGATTTATATGAAATTTCTTCTAGAAGATTTATACATCTTCCTTGGGTGATTTATACCTCGTATATTGGGCGATTTATACTTCTTCTCTTGGGTGATCTATACGTTTCTTCTGGGTGATTTATACGTATACTTCAGGCGATTTATACCACCTTCATTGGGAAATTTATACACTTCTCTTGTGCTATTTATACAGTTTCTCTTGGGCGATTTATACACTGCATTTGGGCGATTTATACATTGTCTTTGGGAGACTTATACACTGTTTTTGCCAAGGCAAATTATACATCTCTTCTAGGTGATTTATATGGTTTTTTGTGATTTTTAAAATCCCATGAAATATTCATTTATCTTCTTGGTTTTATCAAGAATTATAAAATCTCGTGTAATTCCATTACTTCATCACTTCAAGAACATCACTTTAACACAAATTCCTTTAATCACTAAAAGATCAAAAGTTAGCTTTTCTCAATTAATCAATCAATTCAAAATAACAACTTTAGCAGAATTCATGATTATTGTCGGTGCTGACAACCGTCCTCCCATGTTGGACAAAACTATGTATGACTCATAGAAGAGTTGTATGAAACTATACATAGAGAATAGAGAGAATGGGAGAATGATTCTTAACTCAGTTGAAAGCGGTCCTTTTATCTGGCCTACTGTTGAAGAGAATGGCGAAACTAGGAAAAAGAAGTATGAAGAACTCTGAGCTTCAGAAAAGCTCCAAGCTGATTGTGATCTTAAAGCTACCAACACTGTTCTTCAAGGACTACCTCCAGATGTGTATGCTATTGTCAATCATCACAAAGTTGCCAAAGAGATATGGGACAGAGTTAAACTTTTAATGCAAGGCACATCATTGCCATTACAAGAACGAGAGTGTAAACTGTATGACGATTTTGATAAGTTTACTCATGTGAAAAGTGAAACACTATATCAGTACTATTGGAGGTTAGCTCAACTCATCAATGACATGCACATCATCAACATGACAATGAGACCAGTTCAAGTGAATACTAAGTTTCTAAACAGTCTTCCATCAGAATAGAGCGAATTCATGACAGATGTGAAGTTAGCTATAGATTTGCATACTACCAATTATGATCACATATATTCATATCTTCAACAATATGAGGGACATGCAAATGAAACTCGCTTATTACATAAAAGATACCAAGATCCACTTCCTTTAGCTGCCAACTACAATCAAACACTGTCTCACCTTAACAACTATCATTCTCAATACACTTCTCTACAGTATCCTCAACAGACATCATCAACTCTTCAACAAGTTCATTCTTCTTGATGTGTTTCAAAAGCTTTAAATTTATAATACTAGAATTACCGATTAATAGACGGAAACACACGGGTAAAAGTATAACCCATGTATGTAGTATAATCTTTTTAGGTAATACCAGGTCATTCCACGGGATTGGGTATTCTTAGAAAAAGTCGATAATATTACGAAAAGGGGATTATCTTATAGACTATCACGATCTAAAGATAATGGTTTGATTCAATGATATAAGGACATGTTTGGTTAAGGAGCAAGAAACATTATGGATAAACTTGAGTAGATAAATGATTCACGAATGTAATTATAATCGATTTAAGAATGTTTAGTTACTTAGAAAGATTATCTATTGTTCATAATGAAAAACCCTTTCAGCCTTTATCTTTTATTAGGAAAATGCTTTAAGTGTGATTCGTGTTTGATAATGAGTAATATAAATTTACTAAACCAAGTTTGTTAGACATGTGGTTTAGCGTTAAACCCTTTTGTACTTAGGTTAATGCACATTTACTTAGCCAATCCTCACAAGGCTAAGGTCTAGTTATCGCAGACAAACAACATGGAAATCAATCACTTAACCGGAGTCTTTCGACCTATATCCGGGATAAGTGGTGATCAAACTAAGGTTAAAGAGTCTAAGTTCAAAATCATCAAGCTTATATTATTCATATCAAAAGTTCATTCAAAAGTCAAGTTTAATCCATAATAATCATATAGCTCCTAACCAAACATGTTAATCTACTCAACAACCATAATAACAACACATATAACAATCATGATAAATCCAACATTCATATTATCAAAGGATAGAAACTTGTTTTTACCAAATTCCAAGAGTAAAGGTTCCAAATCTTACAACTCCTTCCAAGAATAAAGTAACAATTGACTATAGTAACACTAGCAACTCCAACTTTCTGAGATTCAGCTATGCTTTACTTCCTTCTCTACCCAAAAAGTGATGAAGGTGATGGTTAACCTTCAAAAACCTCTTTAGAACTACTAAAATCACTTGGAATTAAGGAATTGATGATTGAGAGATGAAAATGGGATGCCTTGTTCTCTAAATTCGTGTCCTATTTATAGGGTTGAGGGTAGTAGCAGGTACAATGATTAGGCAACTCAAAAGTTGCATAATAATTGTACTCTTGATGATATTTCTGTAACTGATGCTGAAAGTGCGCCGCACTTAGGAAAAAGTGCGTCGTACTTGGTGTTTAATTAAATGTCATTTATTTCGTCTTGAAGTATGCCGCAAAAAATAAATCATGCGCCGCACTTTTTCCTCGTTCATTAACCCCTCTTTGGATTCTCTTCTAGATTATTCCTGTAACGATCGTTAGTGCATTTAACTAGATTTCTTTGTATCGTTAGTCCTTTTCGTCACTTTTGGTCCTGAAACGATTATTACACAACAACAACCAAACTTTGCAATATTTCATGCGTTAACATATATATTTAGTGTATTTTTTAGGGATATTTATGTATATTTAGAGCGTTATCAAATCCCCCCATACTTAGCTTATTGCTTTCTCTCAAGCAATCAAAGCGAAAGAATTTTGTTTGATAAAACAAATTAATGATCACAAGCATAGATAACGCGACAAAGCAACTCATGAATTTTTATAGATAGGATTCTTTTTCACACTCGCTCAATTTGGTAAAATAGATAGTAAACAGAAGTCGCTCATACACACAGTCATGAAATGTTTAAATTACCATAGGCTTGTACAAGAAACTAAACTTCACCGACATGGCGTAAGCACCAAACATAAACATCAAAAGAGGTAATTTTATTTAGTGATAATATTTATTATTTGTAGAAAAAGGTTTATAAGTAAATCATAATCCACCTTATCCGTAATGTAACTAATTATTCCTTAACTTCATCTTTTTTTGTTTTTTCTTTTGATAACATGATATCACTTCACTTGGGGGAAACTTGCTTTCCCCCATACTTAGGATAAGCACACTTCTTTACATATAATAGCAACATTTAAGCTCTTCAATTTGGACGGATAAAATTTCAGATAATTTAATTAAAAATCTTTTTGAACAAAATTATTGGTTACTTATATTTATATTTTTATCACCTCTTAATCAGTAAATATTTATAACACGCGAACGTGTTCCTACTGCGGTTTCATAAAGATTTCAAGCACAAGTTCTAGAATTAACAAATCACCGGCACACTCATATAATTTAAATCGATACCAATGCTCCAGAAAAGGCGACAAAACTACAAATACACAGCTGTAACGACGGATGAGATATTTGCAATTGCTCACTCCTTAACTCGAGAAAGCTAAAGATAAAATCATCTTAGGTATCAAGAATGGATACCCGAATCCTTAAGATCTAATCCTCACAATTTTTCTGGGTAGAATAAATATGCTAGTGATGTTATCAATCCCGAGTCGGATTGCTTGTATGTGATCAATAAAATATTATTTTCAATTTTTTTTAACTTTTCAGAACTTTTCCAGTTTATCTCCCTCCTCATACTTAATATGAGCATTGTCCTTAATGTGAAAATATTATAGAGAAAAGATAAAATGGAAAAGTGAACTAATACTTTTCAATTGTGATTTATACTCTGAATCTTATATTCGCGCCAATTCGTCTCGCGCCTTCTCTTTCTTCTTTTCTTATTTTCCTGTTACAAGTGTAGACATTGCATAGCATACAAAAAGTAATAATATTCCTAATAGATTAATAATATAAAGTACGATAATATTATTTTTAAATGCCAACAGAGGCATTTTACACATAATAATAATAATAATAATGTTTTGAAATTGTTTTTAAAACACACGTGACCCAAACATGCGGTCACACAACTAACTTGTGTCATCTCGACACTACTCATCATCATCCTGCTGCTGCGGTGGCTGGTACTGTGGTGGGTACTGCTGGTAGTACTGATCATACTGGGGCTGAGCGTACCCAGGTGGGTTATAAGCTCCCTGCAGTGGAACACTGTAAACCCCAGCCATGTGCTCGAACACTCCCTGGTACCTATCCCAATGATATGACTTCCTATACTCCATCCTCTCAATAGCCTCTTATCGTATCTTCATATGACTCATCCTATCATATAAGTCCTGCATAGATGCTCTCAGGGGTCTAGGAATACCAACTCTCGGTACACCCGGCTGTGGATCCTCAGGAATAAGTCTACCCTCAGAGTCGATCAACTCCCTAAGTGTAGTCGTATCCAAATCTCTATAGTAAATTAGAGCACTCAAACTCCTTATCACATCATCTGTCAATACCCTCGACTTCCTAGCAAGCTTAGTGATAAACTGTCCACAGCAAATTTGGTTTTCCTTTTGAGTACCAGCTCCTTTCCTCTTCATCCACCTTGCAATCAACCAAGCCACATTCGCATATCCATTCTGGTGTCTAGCATCAAACATACTTAAGAGCCACAAATCATTTTTTTGAATTTTATCATACCCAGTCGTCCTTTGACACAAACCATAGGTGATCATCTTGTGCACCACCCTCAAGATTGGATATCTGATAGTAGAAGCATGACTCCAAGACAAACTAAGGTTTTCCTCTCTACTGATGCTTAACCAATACTCATGAGCGTTAAAATACTCATCACTATGCAAACCTCCTTCAAAATAAACATTAAATCCGTCTTCATCAAGCTCAGTAGCTTGATACAATCCCAACCTTCTAGCAAACTCCAACAAGGTCAAACTGTGAGCACGTCCACCAAGTCTAAACTTGATGATCTTCTTGGTTTGCAACTCATCGCTAGCACACACTTCATCAAACTCATAAGTGGAATAAAATTCATGGCAAAGTTTTGCATAAATCGGTTCATTTATATTAAAGGCTCTAATCCATGCTACATAAGTGAATATCTCCTCACCTGATTCAGCTTCACGCAACCTAATTCTTAACATGTCATCAATTTCTCCATCACATCCCATTCTATTCAATATATCCCAATTCACGATACATGGGGAGTAAATATGTCTAGGAAGCAATTGGGCCAATCTAGTGTTGTATCTAGACTTAGCATCTCAGCTACAACCTTCCCACAGTAAGTATTCATGATGAACTTATGGAAGCAACACTTCTTCCACTATTTTGTGTTGTCTAGAACGTTTGTTTCTTGATGATCCGGCCTCATTATCGTGTGTTCCTGAAGTCTACACATAAAAAACAATCAACAATAAAGTTATAGTAATGTTAGAAATGATTTGGCATAAATGGTAAGTGTTTTGATGGTTTTAGGAACATTCTGTAACTTTTTGATGTAAAATGTGCGGCGCACTTCCTTTAAGTACGACGTACTTTCTGGAAAATAGTCAAAGTGCGGCGGTTTTGGGAAAAAAACCAGCGTACTTTCTAGGCTGAAAAGAATAATTTCGAATTTTTTTATCATTTTCCAATAATAATTTTAATCATAAATCATAATATGAATAGTGCTCTTTCAGATTTAATCACATTCAAACATGCATGAGTTAAACAACTCCTAAATATTATAATTCTAAGGGTTAATTGTTCATATAAAACATGGATTTAAGGTTTTCCTAATCTAATTATACTTAACCCTAATAATCAAGAAATTAAACAAATTAATGATAAATAAGTCTAAGGAATGAAATCAACATACCCTAGGCATGATTAGAAGGTTGATGAATTGATTTTTGAAACTTTTCCTTTGTTTTTGTGAGAAACCTCGGCGGTTTTGTGTTTGTGGGTGTTTTTTATATATAATGACTCATAATCGTGTTTGGTAAGTTTATTTATGAAAAACCGCTCTGAAGTGCGGCGCACTTCCCAGAAGTACGGTGTACTTCTCCCTTATTTATATATATTTTTTTACTGATTACACAAATTTATTTTATAAACATAATTTAAACATAATCTTAATCCATCACATTAGCTTAATATTAATATATCATATTTTAGATTAATATCCGTACATCAAATGTAATCCATTATGGATTTATACAAATGATTTTATTTTCAAAATATAACATAAAAAGTAAAACGTGAGTATATAGATACTCCTTTATTCCAAGTTGATCTAGTACTTTATTCCATAAACCAGTTGGGTGACATGATATCACTCAACTTGTGGTACTTTGATAATTTTTGGTCCGTTTTCTTTGTTGTGAACGCTTGTAGATAGATGTTTCCACATGGATCAGTTAGTCTTATCTCGGCACACCACTGTCCTGTTGCTTCTTCTTCGTTAGTGTAACATCCTTTATAATCAGGTTTCCAATTGACTTGTTTTAATGGTATGGGTAATGAACTAAGAAAACTAACTGGTTTCTTCCAAACACTACTTTTCCAGAATGGGTTAGTTACTATTTGTATAGTTGATGATCGATCTTCTAGATTGGTACAGTTTAGATATAGAGCGGGTTTCAGGCTATATATCGGTGCCCCAAACTTTTTTCTCTTGATCAGATATTCCTCCTCATCATCACTATCAATCTCAGCTGTTCTTAGAACATAGAATCTTGCGGCTCTGAAGGTTTGATGACAGACTCCATCAAAGGTTGATAAAACTCTTTCTGGGGTATTAAGTATGCTACCAATTGTATAAAGGAATCCCCGACCAATCACTATTGGTGCATCACGGTCGATTGGTATATCCAGGATAAGAAATTTTACAATTATGGTAGTTACCCCAACTTGACAAAGAACATTAGAGAGTTTTCCCATAGCTTCCGCCTTGGTATGATTTATCCTCTCTTCCTAATGTTTCATAGATTCGGTAAGGCATAGTGTTAATGTCCAACCCAGTATCTACTAATGCATTTTTGTTAACTTTCCCTTCCAATCTGATAGGACATATGAATGCACCAGGATCATTTTTCTCCTTTAATGCTTCTCCCTTAATCCTTTTTACTGCTTCCTCATCTTCTTTCATAATCTTTCCATCTAATTCCACCTTATCTTTCTAGATCTCATCGAGTATTTTCTTATATTTGTCATGATAGGCCATTGTCTCGATTACAGGCCTCTCTTCTTCTAACCAAGCAAACTTTTGGATGATCCTGATTGCCAATGCCTCTTTTACCGCCTCTTCTTGAGTTAAATGACCCCCAACTGATGAAGATGGTACAATATCTTGATAGAATAGATTAAGTTTCTCCATTGCTCTCTTTTTGTTACGGTTGCTCTTCCTCATCTTGAATACAAATGGTGGAAGTTCTTCTCCAAACTTTGGTACATCATCAAAATTGAAATCAAGTAATTGATCCCAATCGTCTGAGCTCTTTCCTATTTTCTTAAAACCATCCTCAAACAGATTCGGTTTGGGATAAATGGTGATCACCCCATTACCGAAATCAACAACTCCTTTAGCTAGTTTTAGAAATGATCTTCCCAAAATGACCCCAAGCTCAAAATCATCTTCCTCAGGGTTTATGATGAACTTTATAAAGTAGAACTCTCCCTTCAAGGCAACAATGAGCTCTTTCTTAACCAACTTTTTTCCTTTCTTCACCTAATAGTCCAAACAAAACTTAACCGCAAATTCATTCGATATCAGGTTCTCATCAAACTCCAAGTTAACTTCACCATCATATGCTTCCAAACCATTCACGAATCATGGTGCAATGTAGCGTTCACTAATCTCATCCGTTTCCATCCTGTAGAAACTGAGTGCGCTCATGACTTTCTTTCCTTTACTACCAGCCATGTCTTGATACTCCGGAGAGTTCCAATCTCCTGATCCTTTAATTTTGTCACTTGATATCTCAATCACATTGTCTCCTAAGAAAAAAATTTCGAGACTTAAATTTGGGTCCATAATTCTTATAGAATAAGACAATATTAAAACAACTATTAGTGGGTTAGTTAAAACAAATAACAATAGTTTTTTACACTTACATATTATTAATAAACAGATTTCATTTTTTAATGCAAACAACTTTTGTTCAAAAACGAAGAAATAATCATTCTGTTTGGTTTAGGCAGGAAAGTGTGGCGCACTTCAAAAGAAGTGCGGCGTACTTTCTGAGTTTTAAAGCTTTTATAGTTTTTTATTTTAGTATTTTTATGTTTCTTATTTTTATTATTCCTTAAATATCTATTTAACATGGCAATTATCATGTTTTTAAACACACTTACCATCATATGGTTTTTATAATTTTTCTTAATTCTTTTAAAATTTTCATTTTTATTTTTATTTTTCAGGGAGTCTAAGTTCAATAAGCAACATCTAGCAAGCAAGAAACAACTATAAGTACTCATAATTATAAGCAAACAAGGCATAAAATAGTTCTTTTTGATTTTTTTTTCATTTTAATGCACAGTTTATGATAATACAAGAATTCAAAAATTATGAACACAAGGAGTAAATTCCACATTTCTAAAATGGTCAAATTACAATTTATGGGTTTTGGGGTTTTTGGTTTTGATGCTCTCCTTTTAAAAACTGATTAGGTTTAGTGAAAGGGGCAGGAAGTGCGGCGTACTTGATATAAGTACGGCGTACTTTCTGAATTATGCAGAAAAGACCGGCGCACAATGCTATGTGCGGCGCACAATGCTATGTGTGGCGTATATTCTAAAGAAAATTTGGTCAGTTTGCCAGAAAACTGTACGACGAGTTTGAAAATTTTTGGTTTGTAAAATTATAATGACTAATTCAAGAATAAAATCAATCCCTGGCAGCGGCGCCAAAAACTTTGATGTGTTTCAAAAGCTTTAAATTTATAATACTAGAATTACCGGTTAATAGACGAAAACACACGGGTAAAAGTATAACCCACGTATGTAGTATAATCTTTTTAGGTAAGACCAGGTCGTTCCACGGGATTAGGTATTCTTAGAAAAATGTCGATAATATTACGAAAAGGGATTATCTTATAGACTGTCACGATCTAAAGATAATAATTAAAATTCAAGATATAAAGGAATGTTTGGTTGGGAAGCAAAAGTGGAGATAGATAAACATGGATAGATAATTGGTTCATGAATTTAAGTATAATCGATTAAAAAATGGTTAGTTTACTTAAAAGATCGTCTACTTGTTATAATAAGAAATTCTTTCGGCCTTTACTTTTGATTATAAAAATGCTTTAAGTTTAATTCAAGTTAGGAAATAATAAATATAAACTTTCTTAACCAAGTTCGTTAGACATATGGTTAAGCATTAAACCTTTTTATACTCGGGTTAATAATCATTTATGTTAGCCAATCCTCACAAGGATAAAATCTAGTTGTCATAAACAAACAACATGGAAATCAAGCATATAGCCGGAGTCTTTCGACCCATATCCGGACTAGTATGATGATCAAATGACTATTAAAGAATCCGGGTATAAAAACATCAAGCTTATATTTAGTAAATTCCAAAATTCAATAGTTCATCCAAGTTTAATCTATATCACCCATATATTCCTCAACCAAACATGTTAGTCTACTCCATATTGATAAGAACAACACACAAAACAAGTATGACTGATTCAAAAGTCATTGTATAGAAATAGAGAAACATGTTCATACCAAAAATCAAATAGCAACTAGTGCTCCTGTTTACAAGGTATTTCTTTGAACGAATATTACAATGACTTGCAACTTCAACTATAGTAACAATAACAACTTCTAACAACACTTTCTAAGTTCAAATAGTACTTCCCTTTCACTAAAACCTGGAATGTGATGAAGAACAAGGTTTATTCTTCAACAATTCCTAAGAACAACTTCTTAACTAGTGATTATAGGTGTAGTGAAGAGAAGAATGATTGAATGGATGATTTGAGAAGCATATTTCGTCATCCTTTTATAGGTAAATTCTCATCGTCAGTTGGAAGATTTGGGCAAGCCCAGAGTTGCTTAATAATGGCAATCATTATGATTTCTGTGTAACTGTCAGGAAAGTGCACCGCACTTGGTGTTTACATAAATGGCATTTACTTTGTTTTAAAGTACGCCGCACAAAAATAATTGTGCGCCGCACTTTTGCCTCGTTCATTAAATCCTCCTTGGATTCTCTTCTAGATTCTTTTTGTAACGACCGTTGGTGCATTTAACTAGATTTCTTTGCATCGTTAGTCCTTTTCGTCACTTCTGGTCATGAAATGAATATTACACACCAAACAAGCAAACTTTGCATTATTTCATGCGTTAACGAATATATTTAGTGTATTTTCGAGGGATATTTTATGTATATTTGAGCGTTATCAGTCCTTCTGCTACCATTTCTTGAATCATGGCTATCATCCCCATTTCTACTGGTCCTGTTTGCTTCAATTTCTGCCAATGCATCAACAACTCCTTGGGCTATCAATTGCTTAATAGATGCATTAGTCATAGGTGCGGTGATTGTTGCGGCAGTTCTCTTTGGCGGCATTTTCTTCAAATCACAAGGAAATATAATACACGTTAGATTTCATACAATCATAAACGCGACATGACATATGCACAATAAATAAAATGAGATCACATCACATAGTGAAATATACAACTGAAGTGAAATCAACAATGACATAAATAAATTGACATCCATCCATAACAATATCGATAATCATACATGATAGTTTGGTTAAAAATAACTAGTACAGATGAGATACAAAATGAAAATACGGTCCTAAGGCAATGCTAGCTGTGAGTTACCCATAATACTTAGCATGCCATACAAGATAGCTAAAAGATGAAACAAAATCCTTACAGCCTACTAGCTGGGAGTTACTTATAAAACTTAGCAGGCTATACAGGATAGCTAACAAATGGTACAATACTAACAGCTACTACCAGCATCAACTGGTCCATCCTGAGGTCCTGCCTCTGCAGTACGTACTAGCTCTCTAAACCTGTCATGCTCGTGATGAATGTGGCTCGTCAGTCTGTCCTCATCTCTAATCCTCTACCTTTGTATTACATTGGCATCCCTCTGCAAAGCTCTAATCTGGGCCTCAATGGCCTGGCTCCTGCTCTCAGAGTGATCCTATGCCCAATGGGCATCCGCAGCCTCACGCTCATAAGAAGAAGCCATCGAGAGAAAGTACCTCTTTTCTCTATTCAATAAATAAACCTGAGCTCTCAGCAAATCTCGGTCATTTTGTGCATCCTCACAACGCACTTGGAGC
The DNA here is from genome assembly GCA_026074375.1 of Tanacetum coccineum. Lineage (NCBI taxonomy): Eukaryota > Viridiplantae > Streptophyta > Magnoliopsida > Asterales > Asteraceae > Tanacetum > Tanacetum coccineum. The sequence goes on from BQNB010005646.1 coordinate 30,194, forward strand.
TCATAAGTCTCCTGCCTTTGAGTAGTAGCAAGATTTGTAACCCTCTCATTAACTTCCCCTATGGCAGTTGTTGCTCTACTCTCAGCAGCCTGGATACTAGCATCCATAGTTTCAATAAATCCGTAGTCAACCCTATGGGCTAGAGTATATCTAGTCTGCATAGCAGCAGCTGACGAACTCTCCTCAACCTCAAACCTACCAGTGGGAGCAGTGAAATGAGCTCTCTTCTAAAGTGGCATGTCCACCTCAGGAAGATCATCTCTATAAGTAGTAGATGGTAGCAACAGGGTGGTGATGGTATCTTTGATGAATGGTGGGTAGATGGTGATGCAACACTCGACCGATCATGGCCGCTCTATAGCCTAGTGGTGCCTTAGCATGGGTAGGGCTAGTATGGGTAGGTGGTGATGGTAGGGGTAATGGTGGGGATGGTACAGGTAGTGGTGGAGATGGTATCTATGGGAGTGGAGATGACCAAGGTGATAATGGAGATGCTAGTGGTGATGATGAAGGTAGTGCGGTAGCAACCGCGGCAATAAGTACCTCAATAGTAGCTGACATCGGTGTCTGGGGTCGGACAGATACCCTAGCCCTGCATAGTCTAGGTGATGGTACAAGTGGTGTGGATGCAGACTCGTCTGTCTCAAATACCTCTGTATCATCAGCTGAGGGGAGAGGGTCAACAACAAGTAATGTAGTAGAGTCAGCCGAAGCTAGATGCTCCTCCCCCTCCTCATCCTCAGAGTCCTCCTCTGCATCCGCATCATCAGCATCATCCTCGGAGGACTCCTCCTGCTCCTTTTCCTCTCCTCCATCGACAAGATATTCAGCAGGATCCTCCTTGGGATCCTCTTTTGGATCCTCCTCCGGATCGGAGTCAACAACATAGCCCGGTGGTAGGTGAAGCATTTGCCGGTAGAGGCGGATCCTCAATAGGTTCCTCATCATCAGATGGTACCAAGTACTCTGGGTACTCTGGTCCAGGTACATAATCTGATGAAGGTGGGTGCTCAGGACCAGGCACGTAGTCTGGTGATGGTGGTGCCTGTCCTGGAAGCTACGGTGCCTCCATAGGTGCCTCTAGCTCATCATCAGATACCTACTGGAATCTCCATGGCTCAGAATCAGAATAAACAGATGTGTAGGTAGCCGTCGAAGATGACATGACTGCTGTAACAATAAAATAAACTTATATAAGTATACTATATAAGACATGTATAGTAATATACATAATATAATATAAGTACGTATATAGATATGTAAGCATCTAGTATAACCAACTAATGCAACCAAATAGTGTATGTATGTCCCGTGAAAAACTTTTGTATGATGCAATGTTTGAAAACGGTTATAGTTCAAGCAAAACATTTGACATGGTTCTCTATAACCTGGCTCTGATACCAATTTGTAACACCCCCAAATAGGGTCGCAGCAAAATAGGGGTCTGAGAGTGTTACTTAATAGATCAATAACACAAGATATGAGAACGACCTCTATATGAGTCGTTTGAAAATGATACATTGGATTAAATAAATTGTTTGTTACAAAAGCACAAAGCTTAACTTGTTTATCCTTGAAAATGTAAAGATTTTAATACATAACAGATATTCCCAAAATGTAATGCACACAAATCTTTATAGTAATGTGACTCCAAAATGATGACCACCAATGTATCCTTGTTTCTTGTACCTTATTGACCTAAGAAAAACATGCTTTAAAACGTGAACATAAAGTTGGTGAATTCACAGGTTTAAGTAATGTATAAAGTGGGACTACAAGATTTCAAAGTGTAAGACATGTAACACATACAATATCTTAAAATGTAATTAATTGCTTGCTTGAGCAGATAAAGATTTTCATAACCCAAACCATATTTTAATTTTGGGTCATAAACTAACAAAGATTTTGGGCCAAGCATAAACAATGCTTGCATAGAGTTACTTATTTTCATAACCACATTTTCATTCCTTTTGAGTTTAGCTTCCAAATTTAATACATCATCAATATACTTATCTTCATTTGTATTAAGCTTGTGTTTCAAAGAAGTTTGTGCAGTTTTTAGTTCTAAAACCTGTTTTCTTTGTTTCAAAACATTCAGTTGCAAATCATCTATTTCATTTTCCAAAGCTCTAATTTTATCCCTATCTAGAATAAATTGATTTTGATGTTTAGTTTCAAGACGTTTTGCTTAACGATCAACCTTAATGAGTTCTTTATGAAAATTGGTTTTGTTTGCGTTGTTTGTTTCAAAAACCCGAACCCTTTCCTTATATTGATCAAGCTGTTTAGGTAACTTAACTTTTTGTTGTTTAACTTTTTGAGAAAGTATTTGTTGCTTCTCAGCTTCTTTGTAAGCATTTCTAGCTAATTGTTCTAGTTCATTATCATGTAAATCATGAGCAATTTTATCATGTTCAACACTGCCATTATTAACTTTCACATTTGGATCATCAAATATAATATTGCTATTAATTTGATCATCACTAGTTATAGATTTATTAATTTTAGGTTGCTCATGATATGTTTGTTCATGATTACTACCGGAGAATAACAAATTTATGTAGCTTGTTGACGGTGTTTGTACCTCACTGATGAATGCAGAATCATAGCTTGGCCCTTCATCAGAATCAATGCTTGTTGGTTGAATTTTGGCCATCATGCATATGTCAGCACTCAATTCCTCAGTCTCTTCCATTTAAATAGCATTAGCAATGAGAAAATCATTTTGTTCATTGGAAAGAATAAATCAAACTTCATCCTTATTTGCAAGGAGCATTTGTTTCATTAAATACTTAGAATCCTGAACTCTTTGCTTTGGATAATCCCGAGCATAGTGACCTTTTGCACTGCAATTGTAGCACTGAACGTTTGTAACATTTCCTGCAGAAGAATTTCGAAGAGTTTTTTATACATTCCCTGTCTCTTTTTGAACATTGCTACCCTCAACAGATTCTTCTTGCATATTGTACGATCATCTTGCAATTCTATCATCATTTCTAACATTTCTGCTTTGAATATTGACTTTGTCAGCTTGCACAGCTGCTTGATTTCTTGTGTTTGAAGATGATTGAAGACGGTTGTTTGTTGGAATAGAATAACGATGAGTGGTTTCATGAGCAAGTAGAATCATTATAGAAGTGAGAGGATCTTCTGGATCATTTTGAAATGTATCCCCTTGGTAATTGATGACATCAAATAACATCACTTTTATAGCATCATTTATCCCATATAAATTATCCATTTTGTATAATTAGTGCAAGAATTGTTACTTAATCGTTTATATTTAAGAATTACAGTAATTATGGAGTACTTGGTGAAGATTAGGTAAAAGGCACGCATTCTGGAGCTTAAACAAAGATATGTGAAGAAACTGATTCTGACATTCTATACGCCGTATCCATCAAGCAAGATACGATGTATCTGTGCATGCACTTCACAAGAAACCATGAAGAACAAAGTCCAATATGTCGTATCTAAAAGACTTCCATCCGCCGTATTCAAGATATAGTATATGAAGATTCTGGAACATAATGAACGTGATCCCTACTCCAAGAAACCTCCAATACGCCGTATTGACCTCAACCAATATGGCGTATTGACCAAATTCCATACAGTATAAATAGAAGGCCTAAAAACGAGTTTTAGGTGTGCTTGATCATATTTTTGATACCTTAACCACAAAAGTCAATTTTCAGAAGAAAAGAAGAGCAGAAGAGGTCAAGTAAAGATATTAATTCCATAGGAAACACCTTGTAATCTCCTATACTTTAGTAATCATTCAATTTTTGGTATCATTCGTTTAACTCAGTTAGTTTACCTTGGTTTAATTATTATTCATGTATTGATTACAATGATTAAGGGCTAATACCCTTGGGTATTAGCCATGATTATGAAGATTTAAATGTTTGGTTTGTTTATATCGAATGCTTAATTTATTATTGATTGCTTGTTTATGTTTATCAATTCATACTTGTTTACGTGCTTTTGTATGCAACCTATCATTCAACTGGATCTAGTAATACCGACCAAGTTAGCTAGATGCTGGGATGGCTCCCCGTATAGTGATTCATAAATCTAGAACAATAGAATCACAAATAATGCCCTATCTTTACCTTTGGTTTATGTGAACAAGTTGGACTAGCAGGTGATCTAGGATCAACAAATAACATACTGATTCCTTTGGGAAAGACTTGGACATTGAACTACTAGAATATAAATTGCCATTAAGAAGTAAGTGGGTAAAGTCTCCATGAGCTAGGGTTTAATAAGACCACCATTATTAATCTCCTAAGATAGATTGTAATTAGCAAATAGGATGCTTTTTGCGGATGAGTTTAATTGTGACCGAATTCTACGTGTCTAGGTTTTAGAAAGAAGTACCACTTAAATCTTGGAATGATATGCCGCCTCGAGATAAGCACTCATTGCACTAAATAAAAAAACCAACGTTTTAATTAGATTAATCATGATTAACACAGTTTTCTTATATTTGGCTAGACCGCTCTTCTATCTTTTGTCTATCTGGTTGCGTGTGTTATTGTGTCTTGAATTGATATAAGTTACCACAAAACCTGTGCCAGTCTCTCAGACTGAAACCCCCCCTTTATCCGTTAGAATTAAGATTAACATACGTTTAACATAGATTAGAATTAACATAGTTTAAATTAACTTAATTTAGTTAACCAAAATATTGATAGAATAGAAGATTACGTTCTCGCTCTTAGTGATCGACACCCTACTTACCAATGAAACTACATCTGATCGGGTACACTACCCGTTAAAGTGTTGTTTTAGGTAAAGTTGGCAAAATATAAATGTAAAACCTGAACACCTCAAATAAATACCTATACCATGACACGTCAAGTTTTTGGCGCCATTGCCGGGGAGTAAAATTTTAATCTTTACTTTTATTTAATATTTTGGTTTTAACATTAGATTAACTTAACCCCTAGAATTACTGTAATTTAAATTAGTGTAAAATTATGTATTTGTTTGCTTGTGTGTTTGTTTTATTTGTTTTGTTTGTTTTATTATACATTATTCTGGCCGATAACCTGATACAGCGTATTCAGATGAATTGAATACGGCGTATCCAACTTTCTATACCAATACATCGTATCTTATTCAACAGACTAATATGACGTATTCAAATCAATTGAATAAAGCGTATTGATCAACTGATACAACAGCAAAAACGTATCTTTCATGTTTGATTTTCGTGCTTGATTTTATTTGTTTTCCTTCTTCAGAGCCTATCCTATTGATTGTTTGTCCTCTGTTTCAGGTAGTGCATGAGAAGGAGTTAAACTAAGGAACTATTTACACCTTTCAAGAACCTGGAACGAGAATTTCGCTCATCTAGGAAGCTTTTCAAGACACCTGGTCTTGACGAATTGAGTTCGCCTGAATTGGATCTATTTTCTGATCTAGAAGAAAATTCCGAAGAAGAAGTTGCAGAAACAATGGCGGAAACCAAGGAACAATACATGAGCAAAACCCGAGCTGACTATAGATTGGGTGTTACTAGGCCTAAAATCGATGACAAGGATCACTTTGAACTAAAAGGATAAATTTTCAAGGAACAACGAGACAACACCTTTAGCGATTCAGATCATGAAGATGCGAACGAGCATATTGAATAAGTTCTTGAGATTGTCAATCTATTCCACATTCCTAATATAACTCAAGACCTAATAATGCTTTGAGCCTTCCCTATGTCCCTCACTAGAGCCGCGAGTCATTGGCTAAGGAGTAAACTATCTAGTTCGATTAAAACTTAGGAAGATCTAAAGGCAAAATTTCTAAGCAAGTATTGTCCACCTGCTCGAACTACAAAGAAAATAGAGGAGATCAATAACTTTCAGCAAGAACCCAATGAAACCCTTTACCAAGCATGGGAATGATTCAAAGAACTATTGATAAAGTGCCCTCAACACTACTTAATGGAGATGAAAGAGGTAATCTTGTTTTATAATGGATTGGAAGTTCCGACTAGACAAATTCTTAATTTAAAAGGTGCCATACCAACTAAGACAGCTGCCGATGCAAAAGTAGCCATCCAAGAGATGGCCAAATATTCTCAAAAATGGCACAATGGAATATATAAGGTAAAAAGTACTAAAACTTCTAATGGATTGGCAGCCATACAAGCACAACTTAATAATCTTGGAAGAGAAATCAATAAGGTTAATGAGAAGGTATATGCTGCTCAGGTGGGATGTGAGCTATGTAAGGGACCCCAATACACCAAAGACTGTCCACTCAAAGAAGAAGGGAAAACCCTTGAAGAAGCCTATTATATTCAATTTGGTGTACCTTTCCAACAAGGAGGGCAATATAGAGCAGCAGCTCCGGGATTCTACCAATGGAATAACGCAAATCCTTCGTATCAAGAACGAAGACAATCAATGGAAGAATCGCTGAGCAAGTTTATGAATGAATCAACAAAAATACATGAAAAGAACTCAAACATGATTAAAGAGATTTAAGCCTCCACTAACGCTGCTATCAAAAACCAAAGGATCAAAACTTTAAAGATTCAAATCGGGCAAATGAGCAAGGTACTACAAGAAAGAGGATTTGGAAGCTTACCTAATTCTACTAAAACGAACCTGATGGATCATGTCAAGTCAATTTCGACTATTGTTGGAACTAAAACAACCCCAATACGTCGTATTGGATCCCCCTAATACGCCGCATCTGCCCAACAGAACTGTAAGCTGATTTTCGAGTCAAGACAAGCGACTATTATGTTTCTAAGTCGTTTGAATGATTATTACTGTAATGAAAAGGGATCATATGGACCATAATACCTGGATGCTTATTCATGTGGAGCAACATGTCTTGACGATTCCTTACATCCAAAGGAGAAAGACCCAGGAAGTTTTACTTTACCTTGTTATATTAATAATATCTGTTTTGAAAATGCCCTTGCTGACTTAGGAGCTAGCATAAGTGTAATGCATCTCTCGACCTACTTCAATCTAGGTTTAGGCGAATTAGCTCATACTAAGTTAACTGTTGAATTAGCAGACAGAATAGCGAAACATCCCAAAGGGATTGCTGAAAATGTACTAGTAGGAATTGGTAAGTTTGTTTTTGCCGTAGACTTTATAATTTTAGATATGCCCGAGGATGTCAAAGTGCCTTTGATCCTCAGAAGACCATTTTTGTCTAACGCCCATGCTAAGGTTGATTTGTTCAAAAGAAAGATTACTTTAAGGGTAGGGGATGAGAAAATTATTATTAAAAGTGTTAAACCTGCTAGTAGTTTATTAAGAGGGTCTAGATGTTAAGCTTAAGAGAACGAATGGAACTTGATTTGGAGGCTAGGCTAATGGGAGAGACTTTGATATTAAATAGATCGTTAGACCCTTTATATGGAGATTATATCGAATTGAATGATCTAAATGTGCCATTAGAACTTAGGAGAAATCAAGTTGATGAATTGATGCCCACTATTGAGGAAGGTGAGGTAGTTGATAAACCCATGATTAAGGAAGTTAAGATTAGGAATGATGATAAAATGGTTAGTAAAAATTTTAGATATCCTAGTAGTTATGACGAAGAAGAGAAGATCCGTATTGATTATGCCTATAACTTAAAGTTTTCATGCATGATAGGTTTTGAGTTTGTACACGCCAATTTCTTCCCTAATTTTCCTATCAATGTCATGTCTAAAAAGTTTTATAACTCGATAATGAAAGACAAAATCGAATTCAGACGGATGAATGAATTAGGAAACTTCACTAATGTACCCGTTTTTATTAGAAACTTTTATGTTATTACTGATTTTACAGTTGTGGAAGATATGGATCCTTATCTTGACGAAGGAATGGGAGATGTAGTAGTTGGAGAACCTTTTTGCAAAGTTTCATGTGTGGAAACTAAAAGGTTCGATGGAATCATTACCATCCACGATGAGGATGATAGTGTAACTTACCAAATGGTGCAGTCACACCCAATGTTTAAACACCTCACAAATGAAAAAATGCAACAAGATCCCGCCATTACTGAAGGTAAGTGAACAAGATAAGATTAATGGAATCTCACACTCGTACCAAAAGCTTAAGGGTTTCTACAAAGGAGTCTTGAATCTAGAACCCGACTTTATCCGAGATCCAAAGATGGAAGAATAACTCACACGTAGGCACATAAGCATGCATGAGATGGAGTAAAAGAGAAGCTGAAGAAAATTTCTAACTTAAAGACTTCGCTGAAAAGAAAAGTGCTTCCCGGAAGACAACCCGGACAATTTTTTTATAGAGTCTATATTCCTATACATCAATATGGCAAATCTGCTCCATACCATACGGCTTATTGAATGTCTGAACGTTGTCAGTTTTTATTTTTTTGCATTTAGAACATTATTGTCAGTTCTGTTTATACGACGTATTCTTTACATGATACGGCATATTTGGCAGACTGACCCGTATTTAGATACTTTTTACAAGTCTTATTGCGGCGTATCTTGGTTATTGGGATACGACGTATTGACTGCCTATATAGTTTGTTTTGTTTTTATTTTTGACCGTAGGATACCTGAGATAGGATTACATGGTTTTCTTATATTATGCACAGGACCTCGCTGGAAAGAAATCAACAACGTTGGTGAAGTATCTACTATCTGGAATCTTATGTGTGTTGTAGACGCACTTACAACACTGATGACATCAAATAACATTTATTTTATAGCATAATTTATCCCATGTAATTAACCCATTTTGTATGATTATTGCAAAGAATTGTTACTTAATCATTTGTATTTGAGAATTGCAGTAATTATGGAGTACTTGGTGAAACTTGACTAAAAGGCACGCATTCTGGAGCTTAAACGAAGATATTTTGAAGATTACTGTTCTGACAACCAATACGCCGTATCCATCAAGGAAGATACGGCATATCTGTGCCTACACTCACTAAAGACAAATACCACATGATCAATACGCCATATCTAGTGAAGAGCAATACGCCGAATTGGAGATATAGTATGTGAATATTCTGGAAGATATCAAACGTAGTCCCTACTGCAAGAAACCCCAATACGCCGTATCCAAGCCATTGGATACGCCGTATCGAACCGACTCCAGACCCTATAATAGAAAACTTAAAAATGAGTTTTAAGTGTGCTAAATCATAGATTACTTGGTCCGTATCACTAGATCCAGTTAAATGATAGGTCGCATATTCAAACACATAAACAAGTATGAGGTGATAAACATAATTAAACAATCAACGATAAATTAAGAAATCAATTTTAAAACAAACCAAATATTGAACTTTCATTAAGATGGCTAATACCCGAGGGTATTAGCCCACAACCATTGTAATTATACAAGCGTAATCAAATAATGAAAATTGAAGGAATAAGAGAGTAAAAATTACACGATGTCTTCTATGGATTCGTGATCAGTGCTTGACCTTGGTGGCTGATCTTCTCTTCTAAAATTCATCTTTAATAAGTATGTGGTATGTGCTTAAATACACATACCTTTTACCAAAAAAAACGAGCTAAAAAGACCAATAATGAATGAAAACGGTATAAAAATGCATTATATATGTTTGTATCATGAATGGTGTCTTGCAGGTACGGATTTATCACAAAAGGATAAAAACAAGGCCAAAACGGACAAAACCAAGCACGGAAATAAAAAGAGCGTGGAAAACCAAAGTCGAAGGCGTATTTATCTTTGGTGGGCCAAGCCGTACAGTAAGTGTTAAAGTCATCTATGACAGTGTTAACAAGATCACCTTACTTAAATTCCCTAGATAGATTATAATCAACAAATAAAGATGCTTTACGCGGATGCTTTAATTGTGACTTATTGTGTCTAGGTCTTAGGAAGAAGTCCCATCTAAGTCTAAGAATGATATACCACCACGAGATTAGTAGTCATTGCACTAAATAAACAAACCAACTTCTAATCAGATTAATGATGGCTAATATAATTTTCTATCATTAGGCTCGACCGCTCTTTTATCTTCTATTAATTTACTTGCATGGGTTAAAGTGTATTGAATTGATTGTAGTCACCACCAAACCCGTGCCAGTCTCTTAGACTAAAAAACCCCATTTTTAACCTGTTAGAATTAGGATTAGAACTAACATAGGATTAACATAGGATTGACTTAGATGGTAATTAACCTAGATTAGATAACCAAAGTATTAATAAATTAAAAGATTTAACCTCGCTTCAAGTGTTCGACACCCTACTTACCACGAATCTACCACCGACCGGGTACAATGCCCGTTAAAGTGTTGTTTTTGGTTAAGTCGGCAAAATATAAATTTAAAACTTGAATCACAAAAATATACACCACACAACGACACTTCAAGTTTTTGACGCCGCTTCCTAGGACTGAAATTTAATCTTAATTTTTATTTTATATTTTGGTTATTAGATTAGATCTAACCCTTAGGATTAGTGTAAATTAGATTAGTTTATATTCTTGTATATTATGTATATTTTGTATATTTGTCTTAATTTGTTTGCTTGTATATTTGTGTGTTTAATTTAATTGTTTTCCTAATACACTGTTCTGGTCGATAACTCGATATGGCGTATCCACTACCATTGGATACGGCATATCTAAATTTCTGTCCAATACAGCGTATTCTCTCAAAAGATTAATACGGCTTATTCACTTCTATTGAATACGGTGTATCGATCATCTGAAACAGTAAACTGTAGCTTTCCACATTCGATTATGTATATCTGTGTTTTCTTTCTTCTGAGCCTATCCTATCTGAATGTAGTTTCCCTTTTTTCAGGTAGTGCAAGAAGTTCGACTAAGGAACTATTTACACCTTTTAAAGATCCGAAACGAGAATTTTGATCATCTAGGAAACACTTCAAGACAGTAAGTCTTGACGAATCAAGGTCGCTTGATTTCCATCTATTTTTTGACAAAGAAGAATACTCAGAGGAAGAGGATGCGGAAACAATGGCGAAAACTATGAAACAATACATGAGCAAAACTCGAGCCGACTATGAATCGGGAGTTGCTAGGCCTAAAATTGAAGACAAGGATAACTTTGAACTAAAGGGCCAATTTCTCAAGGAACTACGTACCAACACCTTCAGCGGTTCGGATCATGAAGATGCGAACGAACACATTGAGAAAGTTCTTGAGATCTATCCGATCTACTTCGTACATTCCAAATAGTACTATAGACCAAGTGCTGCTTAAGCATTCCATATGTCCTATAACTGGAGCTGTATGTCCGTTGGCTTGGTAACGAACCAACTAGTTCAATTACAACTTGGGATGGTCTTAAAATTTTTTTTTTAAAATATTGCCCACCTGCTCGAACTTCAAAGAAAATGGAGGAAATCAACAACTTTCAGCAAGAACCAGATGAAAACCTTTACCAAGAATGGGAGCGATTTAAAGAACTCTTGATGAAGTGTTCTCAACACTATTTAACAGAGATGTAGTTGGTAATCTTGTTCTATAATGGATTGAGAATTCCTACTCGACAGATTCTTGATTCAAGAGGTGTAATACCATCTAAAACTGCTGCTGATGCAAAGGTAGCCATCCAAGAAATGACTAAATACTCTTAGAAATGGCATAATGGAACATCTAGGTCAAGAAGTACTAAAACTTCTGACGGATTAGCAGCTATACAAGCACAACTTAACAATCTTGGAAGATAGATCAAGAAAGTGAATGAAAAGGTCTATGCTGCTCAAGTTGGATGCGAACAATGCAAAGGACCCCATTACACGCAAAGATGCGCACAATAAATGAAGAATGGAAAACCCTCAAAGAATCTTACTACACGTAATTTGGTGGACCTTTTCAAGGAAGGGGATATAGAGCAGCAGCTCTGAGATTCTATCAAAGGAACAACGCCAATCCTTCGTACCAAGAACAAAGGCAATCAATGGAAGATAGCCTGAGCAAGTTTATGAGTGAATCAACAAAGAGACATGAAGAAAACTCCAATTATTAAAGAAATCCTAGCTTCAATGGATGTTGCCATTCGAAACCAAGGAGCATCGATTAAAACTTTGGAGATTCAAATAAGGCAAATGAGCAAGGTACTACAAGAAAGAGGATTTGGAAGTCTACCTAGCTCTACTGAAGCAAAGTTGAGAGATCAAGTCAAGTCAATCTCGACTACTATTAAAGCTGATTCATACCCAATACGCCATATTGGATCCTCCTAATACGCCGTATCTACTGGACAGAACCATACACTGATGTAACAACACAGACAAACGTCAATTCCCGATTCTAAGGTCCCGTTTGAATGTTCAGGCTGTGAAGAAAAGAAGGGATCATATGGACCATAATTCTCGAAAGCTTATTCTGAAGCTTCACATATCAATAATTCCATACCCCGAAAGGAGAAAGACCTAGGGAGTTTCACTGTACCTTGCTTTATTAATAATGTTTACTTTGATAATGCCCTTGTTGACTTAGGAGCTAGCGTTAGTGTTGTGCCTCTCTCGACCTACCTTAACTTAGGATTAGGCGAATTAGCTCGCACTAAGTTGACAGTTGAATTAGCAGACAGGACTGTGAAATATCCAAAAGGAATAGCTAAAAACGTGTTAGTAGGTATTGGTAAATTTGTTTTCCCAATAGACTTTATAATTCTAGATATGCCTGAGGATATCAAAGGGCCCTTGATGATCAGAAGACCATTTTTGTCTACCGCCCGTGCTAAGATTGATGTTTTCAAATGAATGATTGCTTTGAGGGTTGGGGAAGAAAGAATTATTTTCAAAAGTGTTAAACCTGCTAGTAGATTAATTAAGAGGGTCTACATGCTAAGTTTAAGAGAAAGAATGGAGCTCGATTTAGAAACAAGACTTATGGGAGAGACTTTAGTGATTAATAGATCATTAGACACTTTGAATGGAGATTACATCGAATTAAATGATCTAAATAAACCATTTGAGCTTAGGAGAAATCAAGGTGATAATTTGATTCCCACTATTAAGGAACGTGAGGTAATTGAGGAATTTAGAACTAGGGATGATGAACTTGATACTAGAATTGATGATTACCCTAGTTATTGCGACTATGATAAGAATATCCATATAGATTGTGCTCATAACTTAAAGTTTTCATGCATGATAGGATTTGAATTTACATACGTTAACTTCTTCCTATTATTGTATGTCAATGTGATGTCCAAAAAGTTTCATAATTCTATAATGAAAGATAAGATGGTGTACAAAGGGAATAATGTTATAGGAGCTTTAATGAATGTGCCTATTTTTGTTGAAACATTTTTTGTTGTGACAGATTTTGTAGTTTTAGAAGATATGGATGCTTATCGTGATGAAGGAATGGGTGAGGTTATTTTTGGCAAACTATTTTTAAGAGAAGTTAGAATTAAAGCAAGATGGTTTCGAAGGGATGATTAAGAAATAATAAAAAATACAAAAAAAAAAAAAACAAAAAATAGAAAAAAAAATAAAAAACAAAATAAAAAAAAAAAATACAATAGGAAACACCAATAAAAAAATAACAAAACTTAAAATAAAAAAAAAAAAAACAAAACTTCCATACAAAAAACGAACAAAATAAAACAAAAAATATAAAAAAGAAAAAATAAAAATATAAAAAACAAAGATAAAAAAAAAAAAAAAACAATAAAAAAAAATTACAAAAATGAAACAAAAAAATAAAAAAAAAACATATAAAAAACTTAAATAAAAATAAATATCAAACATAAAAAAATAAACCAATAAATGAATAACAAAAAAAATAATAATAAACTTAATTATAAGATAAAACAAAAACAAAGGAAAAAAAAATAATATAAAAAAAATAATCAAAAAAAAAAAACCAACTAAAAAAAAAAAAGTACAAAAAAAAAAAATAAATAAAACTATAAAAAACTATTTAAATAAAAAAAACTACCTAAAAAAAAAATAAAAATCATATAAAAAAAAAATAACAAAAAAAAACAAATACAGTAAAAAAACCAAACAAAATAAAAAACAGAAAAAAAAAAAACTCACAACAAAAAAAACATACTATAAAGAAAACAAACAAATACAACGAAAAAAAAGAACCTAAAAAAAAAAAATTAAATAAAAAAAATAAATAAAAAAAAAACAAAAACAAAAAAACACAAAATAAAATAAAATAATAAAAAAAAATTATAACACAAAAAACAAAAAAAAAAAACAAAAAAAAAAAAAAGAACAAAAAAATATAATAAAAAAAAAAATAACAAAAATAAATAAAACAAAAAAGAAAAAACACAAAACATAATAAACAAAATAATAAAGAACCATAAAATAATAAATAAAAATAAAACACAAAACTAATGAAAAACATAACAAAAAATCTAAAGCCAATAACAAATAAAAAAAAAATATAAAAAAACACCGAAAAAAAAAAAACCAAAAAAATACACAACATAAACAAAAAAAAAAAATAAAATAAAAACAGAAAAAAAAACAAAAATCAAACAAACTTAAAAAAAAAAGTAAAAAAACAAATACTATAAAATAAAAAAACAAATAACTTAAAAAAAAAAATAAAAAACCAAAAAAAAATAAAAACAACAAACAAGCATAAAAACATAAAAATAACTAAATATTAATAAAAAATAAAAAACAAAAACAAAAAACTAAAACAAAAAAAAAAAAAAAAAATAAAAAAACAAAATAAAAAAACCAACAATAAAAAAAAATACAACAACAAAAATAACCTAAAAAACAAAAAAAACAAAAAAAAAAAAAAAAAATAAAAAAACACAAAAAAATAAAAAACACAAACTTATACTAATACCCATAAAAAAACAAAAAAACTATAAAAAAAAAGAAAAAAAAAAAAAAATACAATAAATAAAAAAGCCACTACCTAATAATAAATAAAAAGAAAAAAAACATAAAAAAAAACAATAACAATAAATAAATAATAAGAAATAACTAAAAAAAAAAAAAATACAAATATTACAAAAAAAGAATAACAATAACATAAACAATTAAAAATAAACTAGAAAATATAAATAATAAAAAAAAAAAAAATAAAAAAACAAAAAAAAAGAAAAAAATAAAAAAAAACATATAATAAATTAAAAAACAATTAAAAAAAAAAAAAAAAAAGAAAAAACACAATAGAAAATACAAATACCACTACAATAAAAAAAAAAAAAATAAAAAACCAATAAAAAAAAAAACAAAAAAAAAAATATAAAAAAGAAATAAAAAAATAAAAAAAATAAAAAATAAAACTAATTTAAAAAAAAAAACAACAAAAAAAAAAACAACAACAAAAAAATAAAAAGATAAAAAAAAATACAATTAATAATAAAAAAAAAAAAAATAAAAATAAAATCAAAAAAAACAAAAAAAAAAAACAAAAAAAAAAAAAAAAACTACAAAAAAAAAAATAAACAAAAAACAAAAAAAAACAAAAACAAAAAAAAACAAAACTACACAAAAACATAAAAAAAAAAAAACAAAAAAATTTAAAAATAACTTAAAAAAAAACAAGTTAAAAAAAAACAAACAAAAACAACAAATAAAACAACATATAAAAAAAAAAAATTAATAAAAAAAATAAAAAAACTAATATAAAAAAAACAACATAATATAAAAAGAAAACACAAAAACAAAAAAATAAACAAAAAAACCAATAACAAAACCAAAAAAAAAAAAACAATTAAAAAAAAAAATAACAACAAACCAAAACAAAAAAAAAAAAATAATAAAACAAACAAATAATACAATAACAAAATAAAACAAAATAAAAAACATAAAAGCAAAAAAAAATATAAAAAAATTAAAAAAAAAAAAATAACCAAATAACAAAAATAAAACCAAAAAACAAAAAAAAACCAAATATATTAATAACTAACAAAATATAAAAATAAAAAAAAAAAACAAAAACTAAAAAACAAAAAAAAAACATAAAAAACAACAAAACAAAAAAAAAAAAAAAAAAAAAAAAAACACCCACGAAAATAATATAATTTGGTGATTAATAGATCATTAGACCCTTCCTTTGATAATTACATTAAATTAAATGATCTAAATGAACCATTTAAGCTTAAAAGAAATCAAGATGATGATTTGATGCCCACCATTGAGGAAGGTGAGGTAATTGAGGAATTTAGAACTAGGAATGATGAACTTGATACTAAAATTGATGATTACCCTAGTTATTGTGACTATGATAAGAAGATTCATATAGATTGTGCTCACAACTTAAAGTTTTCTTGCATGATAGGATTTGAATTTACACACGCTAACTTCTTCCCATTATTGTATGTCAATGTGATGTCCAAAGAGTTTCATAATTCTACAATAAAATATAAGATGGTGTACAAAGGGAATAATGTTATTTAAGCGTTAATGAATGTGCTTATTTTTGTTGGAACTTTATCTTTTATGATGGATTTCGCATTTTTAGAAAATATGGATGCTTATCATGATGAAGGAATGGGCGATGTTATTTTTGGCGAACCATTTTTAAGAGAAGTTGGAATTAAAGCAAGACGGTTCGAAGGGATGATTACCATTTACAATGGTAACGAAAGTGTAACTTACCAAATGGTGCGATCACATCCGAGGTTTAAACACCACACTAATGAGCAATGCAACAAGATCCCATCATTACTGAAGGTAAGTGATAAAGATAAGAAGAATGGAATCTCGCATCCATACCAAAAGCTTAAGGGGTTCTATAAAGGAGTCTTGAACTTAGGACACGATTACATTCGAGATGCAAAGACGGAAGAATGGTTCACATGCGGGCACATTAGCGTGCATGAGATAATGGTGAAGAAAAGAAGGAGAAAAAGTCTAACTTAAAGACTTCACTGTAAACAAAAGTGCTTCCCGGGAGACAATCTGGAATGTTATTTATTTTTATCGAGTCTGTCTTCCCAGACATCCATACGGTGTATCCGCTCCATACCATACGGCGTATTGATTGTCTGGACGTTATCAGTCTTTACTTTTTATGCACTTTAAAAACATTATTGTCAGTTCTGGCAATACGGCGTATTCATGCACATGATACGGCGTATTCACCAGACTGACTCATATTTAGTTTGTTTAGTTTAAATCAAACGTGGTCCCTACTCCAAGAAACCCCCAAGTTTTAAGTGTGCTAAAATATATTCTCGATACCTAAACCACAAAAGTCGATTTTCAGAGGAGAAAAAGAGGAGAAAAGGTCTTGCAACGCATTCCAATCCATAGGAGGCAACGTGTAATTTCTTATACTTTTGTAATTGTTTAGTTTTTGGTATCATTCGTTAACTCGGTTAGTTTACCTTGGATAAGCTATTACTCTTGTATTAGTTATGATGTTTAAAGGCTAATACCTTCGGGTATTAGCTATTGTTAGGAAGATCTGAGTGTTTGGTTTTGTTTTTATCTTGATTTCTTAATTTATCATTGAATTGCTTGTTTATGTTTATCAATATACTTGTTTATGTGCTTTAATATGCGACCTATCATTCAAGTGGATCCAGTGATACGGACCAAGTAATCTAGATGCCGGGATAGCTCTCCATATTATGATTAATACATCTAGAACAATAGGATCATGATTAACGACATGTCTTTGCCTTTAGATTGTGAGCTTAGTTAGACTGGTAGGTGACCCTTGGGATCAAAGAGTACGTTCTAATTAATTGGTAAAGATTGGGTTAGTGAACTACTAGTGTATCAATCGCCGTTAAGCAGTAAGTGGGTTAAGTCTCTATGAGCTAGGGTTTAACAAGATCACCATTGCCTTAATCCCTAAGATAGATTATAATCAACAAATAAGGATACTTTATGTAGATGCTTTAATTGTGACAGAATTAATGAGTCTAGGTCTTAGGAAGATGTCCCGCCTAAGTCTAAGAATGATATACCACCTCAAGATAAGTAACCATTGCACTAAATAAACAAACCAACTTCTAATCAGATTAATGATGGCTAATACAGTTTTCTATTATAAGGCTTGACCGCTCTTTTATCTTTTGTTGTTTTGCTTGTGTGGGTTAAAGTGTTTTGAATTGATTGTAGTCACCACCAAACCCATGCCAGTCTCTTAAACTGAAAAACCCCCCCCTTTTAACCTGTTAGAATTAGGATTAGAACTAACATAGGATTAGCATAGGTTTGACTTAGATTAGAATTAACATAGATTAGTAAACCAAAGTATTAATAAATTGAAAGATTTAACATCGCTTCAAGTGTTCGACACCCTACTTACCACGAATCTACCACCGACCAGGTACACTGCCCGTTAAAGTGTTATTTTTGGTTAAGTCAGCAAAATATAAATTTAAAACTTGAATCATAAAAATATACACCACACAATGACACATCAAGTTTTTGGCATCGTTGCTAGAGAGTGAAAATTAATCTTGATTTTTATTTCATATTTTGGTTTTTAGATTAGATTAGATCTAACCCTTAGGATTAGTGTAATTTAGATTAATGTATATTCTTGTATATTCTGTATATTTTGTATATTTTTTTGCTTGTATATTTGTGTGTTTAATTGTTTGCATATTTAATTGTTTTCCTAATACATTATTCTGGTCGATAACTCGATACGGCGTATCCACCTCCATTGGATACGACATATCCAACTTTCTGTCTAATACAACGTATTTACTCAAAATATTAATACATCGTATTCACTTCAATCGAATACGGCGTATCGATCATCTGAAACAGAAATAGAACCTTAGTTTTCATATTTGATTTACGTGCTAATTTTTTTTCTATCTTTCTTAAAGAGCCTATCTTACTGATTGTTTATCCCTTGTTTCAGGTAGTGCATGACAAGGAGTTCTATGAGTAAACTATTCACACCTTACAAAAAACCTGGACGAGAATTTCGATCATCAAGGAAGCACTTCAAGACACTAAGTCTTGATGAATTGAGATCGCCTGGTTTTGATCTATTTTCTGGCCAAGAAGACATTTGGAGGAAGAAGTTGCGGAAACAATGGCGAAAACTATGGAGCAATACATGAGCAAGACCCAGCTGACATTGATACGGGGGTTTGCTGATTGCTTGTGTAGGTGGTTAATTTATTATCAAGTTTTTACTCTTATTTTATGCCGACTATAACCTAAAAAACAACACTTTAACAAGGCAGGTAAACCACGGTCATGATGGAATTCGGGTAAGTAGGGCGTCAATCACTGAGGTGGAAGTTAATTCTTAATTCGTATTGGTATTTTATCTATCTAGTTTTATACTAATCTAACCTATTTATTCTAATTAAACCAAAACTAACGTAATGGGGGTTTTCATCCTGAGAGATGGCGAACGAGTTTAGTTCTAATTATCCTAATGTGATGGCAAATAACGCACACAAGTGATTAAGCAAAAGATAGGGAAAGGACAAATCATAGAGAAAAACTATTAGCCAGTTTAATCTAATAATAAATGTCCTTGATTGTCTATTCATGCAATGATGAGTATTAATCATTGGTGGTAATATATCATTCAAAGTCAGTGGATCTTCTCTCTAGACTCGAGGTTGTCGCTAGTTTAATCCTGTCACTATTAACCTTAATCCCGCATAAAGCTCACGCCCGTTGATTATAATCTATCTAGGAAACTATATTGGTGGTTAAATTGAATCCTAGCTCATGGAGGCTTTACCAACTTATTGCTTAATGTAAATTAATATACTAGTAGTTCATACCCACTTAACTACCTATGGAAAAAGGACGTTATGTGTAATCCTAATTCACAACAGGCTAGTCTACCTATCCACATAATACCATAAGATCAAAACAGGGGCTTTCTGTTGGTGATCCTATTAATCTAGCTATATGAATAAGCTTATATGATCTCTCTCAAGACTCTTAGCCTATGCCCAAAACAAACACCGAAGTTGCAAGGCGCATTAAATATGTTATGACTTTATGATCCATTGAATGATAGGAAAAATACATAATTAAGCACATAAACGGGTATAAAGTGATAAACATAATCAACATGCAACGAATAAAGAACAATCGATATAAAGACAATCAAAACATTTTACTATCATAAACATGGCTAATACCTAAAGGTATTAGCCGATAGTCATTGTAACAATACACGAAATCATAGATGAACAATTAAACATAATGTTAACCGAACGCGTATAGTGGAGTGTAGAGATTACAAGAGTTTTCCCATTGATTAGACCACTTTTTAGGACCTTCTTGGCTTCATTGATCTTCTGGAAATCGAACTTGGTGGTAAAAAGCATATATAAAATCGTATTTAGGTTTTGGTATTTATAGACTCTGAAACTTGGTCGATACGGCGTATTACAGCGTATCGGGGTTGCTTGGCGTGGGCTCTAAGAATAAAATATTCCATAATTTTCATGAGCTGATATGGATACGGCATATCAGACTTCCTGGATACGGCGTATCAGACCTCATCGATACGGCATATCAGACTTATTGGGTACGGCGTATTGAGCTCATTGGGTACGGTGTATTGGGGTCCTTGGGTATGGCGTATTGGGCTACTCGGTATGGTGTTTTGTACATCTTAGGTACGGAGTATCGAGCTTCTTGGGTACGAAGTATTGGCTGAAAGTGTGATTTTCTTGATATTTGACCAAAGTATAATATACGACATATATACTGATGTGGATACGTCGTATTCTTCAAAGTCAGGCAATGGTCTTTTGATTCGTCAAAGTCTTGGATACATCATACACGTCAAGAATAATACGGTGTATTTGCTGTCAGATCAGTAGACTTTCTCAAACTCTTTATTTATACTCCAAAATGCGTTCCTTTTAGCTAATCTTCACCAAGTACTCCATAATTACTGCAATTCTCAAATACAAACGTTTAAGCAATAATTCTTTGCAATAATGATATAAAATGGGTTAATTACATGGGATAAATGATGCTATAAAATAGACGTTATTTGATGTCATCAGTTGCTAGGCCTAAAATTGAAGACAAAGATCACTTTGAACTAAAAGGCCAATTTCTTAAGGAGCTTCGAGAAAACATATTCATCGGTTCGAATCATGAAGATGCGAACGAACACATTGAGAAATTTCTCGAGATTGTTGACTTATTCCATGCTCCTAACATTACTCAAGATCAATTAATGCTCCGAGTCTTCCCTATATCCTTAACTGGAGCCGCAAGTCGTTGGCTAAGAAATGAACCAACTGGTTCGATTAAAACTTGGAAAGAACATAAAACTAAGTTTTTGAACAAATACTGCCCACTTGCTCGAACTGCAAAGAAGATGGAGGAAATCAACAACTTTCAGCAAGAACTAGACGAACCCCTTTTTCAAGCATGTGAGCACTTTAAAGAACTCTTAATGAAATGTCCGCAACACTACTTAACTGAGATGTCAGAAGTGATTTTTTTCTATAATGGGTTGGAAGTTCTAACACCATAGATTCTTTATTCAAGAGGTGCAATACCAACTAAGACTACTACTGATGCAAAAGTGGCCATCTAAGAGATGGCAGAATACTCTTAAAAATGGCACAATGGAACATCTAAGACAAGAAGTACTGAAACTTCTGATGGATTAGCAGCTATACAAGCTGATAACATTAAATATTTAATACTTTTTAGTGGTAAATACCCCCTAAAATACTTGCAAATGTTTCACTAACACTCGAAAATGAGACATTTTCTGTTAATTTGTAGTTTTCAGGTGAAATGCAGGAAAGTAGCAAGAAACAAGGGAAAAAGGGCTAAAAGTGTAAATTCTGAAGGATGTTACGGCGTAACACTTAAAATGGTTACACCGTAACATAAATTAAGCAAGTACGAAGATCAAGGAAGCATGTTACGGCGTAACAACATATCTAGTTACGCCGTAACCATGAAGATCCTCAATATAGAAATGAAGATCACGTACATATGGAAGTTATATGAAGATTACGGCATAACACCACATCTGGTTACGCCGTAACAGATGCTTAAATAAGGAATGTCGTGTAAGTTGGTTATGGCGTAACACTATTATTGGTTGTGCCGTAACAGGTTTGACTACTATAAATAAAGGCCTCATTCAAGCTAATCCGACATCACTTCCTCCACGACTAATTGGAGAGGCATCCACAGGCATCCTACCTTCAAAGAGCACCAGTTGAAGTCCAAAGGAGATCACATCTAACTTACTTATTGTATTTAATTGTTCAAAAGTGAATCCTGTAAGAATTATGAGTTCTCAATATATGATTTCTTCTATCTCTTATTGTGTTACCTTTGCCATGAGCGGCTAAGCACTTTAAGTGCTGGCCTAGTTATGAATTTACTGTTGTTATGATTGTTTCCTGTTAAATTATGGTTTCACTAGATATTCCTTGACTATCGTGTAACCTTGGGCTTTGGTAGTACGGGCGGTTTGGACCTAGCTTGCCCCATTAATAGACTATCTTGTCATGGTGGGATCCAATGGGTACTAGGGAGGATCACTAACTCTTTACCTGATGTAGGAATCGACTGGTCACCGCACTTATCACTCAATACTTAAAAAGCACATGAACTCTTTTAATGGGTTAATAATCTTAATAGGTTATTAGATATGTTTTGGGAATAGTTGGGATAAATCACTACAACCTGGATAACCTAACTCCCTGATGATTTGGGAATGATTCGGAATCGCAGGTTGTATAGAATAGACTGTATATGCACATTCAAGTCTATCGACCTTTGAAACCACTAATGAAACTATAGTTTAACATTGCACATGAATGTGTTGTCATAGCAATAGTAATGAAGTAACTAGGTCAGCATGTTTTCTCTCTTGATATCTTCAAAGCTTTTAATTTCCTGCATTTACTTTACTGTTATTTATTTATTTCAATTCAAATCAATCAAAACCATTTTTCAACTAGTGACACTTTCAAATTAAGACTAATAACTATTTAGCTCTTGGGACGACCTCGGATTTACCATAAATACACTACTCACGATCGGTTTCTCTTCCCGTTAATTCGTTTGTAAGGTGAAACGAGTTTTATAAATTTAAAACTTGCACAAAATATTTCTTTAAAAGAAAATACGCATTAAGTTTTTGGCGCCGTTTCTGGGGAGCTAATGCTTTTAGTCTTAAAATCCTCAATGAGAACAAGAAGAAGTAAAGTAAGGACGGTTACCCCGTTTACTAGCCTAGAAAGGTAATTTCGAGTAAGAAGGGAAGTTTCGCCCACACCTATTCACAACATCTATTCTTTCTACGAATCTGAATCATTCGAGTCAGATGCAGAAGAAGTAGATATCGAAACTCTCACCTTAGAACAATACCTGGCTCTCGAACTAAACAACACTAGGAGAAGTTCCGCCCGTCTCTATAACTCAACCCTTAAAGTTAAAGGGAAACTACTAAGGGAATTTCAAAAGATTACATTCTCGGGTAGACCAACTGATAATGCCGTTGAACACATTAGTAATATTCTTGAAGTTACTAGCACATTCAATGCCCAGGAGTCTACCCTTGTACAAGTATTTCCTTTAACTTTAGAAGGAATAGCTAAGAGGTGGTTCGACAGAACATCAACCGAATGTACGAAGAGCTGGGGAGATCTCAAGCAAAATTTCATCTGAAGATTTTGCCCTCTTGCAATGAAATTCAAACAATTAAGTGAAATCTAAAATTTTAAGCAAAAGGAAGGAGAATCCTTTTTCGATACTTGGGAAAGATTTAATGATCTACTCTTTAAATGTCCTTTTCATGACCTCAATGATCACCAAAAGGTGACTACCTTCTACAATGGATTGAATTGCTAAACTCGATGAATTGTGGACTCAAGCGGTCTTATTCCTGGATTAACAACCTCAGATGCATTAAAGTCAATTCAAATATTAGTCGAACATTCGCATAAATGGCATTGCGATAAAAATCAAGCGACTACCCCCAACCCATTAAGTGTTATCACAGAAAAACTAAAATTATTAAATCACGAAATGAAAGAGCTTAAAGTGGATTTTCTCAAATTAAACACAGATGATGACAAAAAAACTACTATGCTAAGGTTAAAAGCATAAGACCTAGCAAAATCAACTACGATGAGTCCAACACTAAACTTAGCGATCGTCTGACCAATATTAAAGACAAATTTAAACAATGCCTTAAGGAAGACAGAGAGAGACATGAAATCCAAAATGAATGGATGAAGAAAATCATGATTAGTACTGATCTAAGTTTGAAAGATCATGATTCTTCTATAAGAAGATTAGAGCAAAAAGTTAATCACCTGGCCCAATTGATTTCTACTTGAAAACACACTAAGGAACCTAAGATGGAGACGTTTTGTGAAAAAGTTAAAAGGCGAATCCATGAGGAAAATAGGGAACCAACTTTAACTCATAACCCAAAACAACAATTACAAAAAGTAGTTTCTCATGAAATTTAGGAATTATCGACGCAGCACTCCGCTACCTTTCAAAATAAACTTCCTCCCAAAGAAACAGATCTTGGAAGTTTTATCCTTCCTTATATTATCAGAAACCACCCCCTAAGCAATGCTTTGGCTGATCTCGGAGCAAGTATAAGCATCATGCCCTACTCTTTATTCAAGAGATTAGAGCTTGGAAGTTTAAAACCCATCAAAATGGCCATCGAAATGGCTGATAGATCCATACAATCTCCAAAAGGGATGAAAGAGAATGTACTAGTTAAAATCAGTAATCTTGTGTTTCCCATTGATTTCATCATTCTTGACATCGCAGAAGATAAAAGTGTCCCAATTATTTTAGGCAGGCCTATGTTGGCAACTGCTCATGCAAAAATCGATGTTTACGATAAAAAGATCCCTCTAGGAGTGGGCAATAACCAAGTTATTTTCACTATCAATAAGAGAGAATCTCCAACATCTATTGCTCTAGTTTTTGTGATTAACGGATTTAATGAAACTTAAAAATTCAATAGTTTAGGAGACCTTGATGATCACTTATCACCCGAACACGAAAACCAAAATATAATTTCCCTCTCACCCTCAGAATCAACAAAAATCAAGGAAAATTTTGGTACATCACTCTGGGATAATAGGATGAGCATTGGATTAGAAGAATTTATCGATATAGATGACATGTGGGATGATCTAGATCCATGGATTCTAACCAATGAAAAAAGCTAATGCCGAATTCTTAAAAAGTGGTGGTAGAATCCATTTAGGCAGCCCTAATAACTTACAACTCTCTTGCAAAGTAGGGTTTGTTAGTTTTAATCCTTATTTCGAACCATAAACCCCTTTCAACATAATGTCCAAGAAATCCTATAACACAATCATGAGCCATAAGCTAATGTATTCGGGAAATAATCTGATGAGGCTTGCTAAGAATTTACATGTATTCATAGGAAACCACCAGTTTTTAGTTGATTTTATCATTCTTGAAAATGTTAGTGAATTTGTAGAAAAGGGATTAACAAAAGTTCTATTTGGACAACCTTTCAAAGAATAAGTAGGACTAGTTTAAGACCAAGGTGAAGGAACATTTTGGTTTAAAAATGGAAATGATAAAGTACTATTCCATATGCCACAAGCTCATTCTCCTCAACCAACTACCCCCGAAGGAGAAAGACACTGGAACCTTTATCCTACCCTGCTCAATTGGAAGGTTAGACTTTAATAACGCTTTAGCAAATTTAGGAGCAAGCATTAGGATCATGCCATTTTCTATGTACAAACGTCTAGGTATAGGGAAGCTTGAGGAAATTAAGATAAACATAGAACTGGCCGATAGTTCTAAATGCATTCCGAAAGGGATTGTTAGGAACCTTCTGATAAAAATCAATAAATTCATCTTACCAATAGATTTTATTGTTCTAGACATCCTGGGAGATTTTAGGATGCCTATCATTTTAGGAATACCACTGCTCGCGACAGCCCTCGCTAAAGTCGATATTTAAAAAAAATCTATTTCTTTAGAAGTTGGGAATGAAAAAGTTATTTTTAAAATGAAAAATGACTTACCTGACATAAAAAATGAATCGGTTCTAATGATCAAAAGCGATTTGATAACAGAAGAGGATGAATTAATCAATATAGAATCTGATTTATTCACATATACATGTGAATCATGTGACATCCTTGCAATAGACACTGACTTATTTACCTATGAGATAGTAACTCAGGAAACGTACGATGAAATAACTCATAGGTGTTGTTTAACCGCTCAGGAAGCTATTGAAAAAAATAAACCCAATTTAGGAAAAAGTAAACCACATTGGTGCACCCTAATTTACCAAAAATATAATGGAATTCAATAGGTATGGGCATCATGCAACCCATCAAACGAAAAGTGTGATGGAGGGAGCTTATGCAATAATGAAATTCAATGCTATTGGGAAAGTGAGAATGATAACGAACTCGTAAATATTGAATGGAATGATCTAAGTTTGAATAATTGGTTAAAAATTAAATATGGGGAAGTTGATGAAACGATGAAAAAGAAAATCCTCACTGAACATTGGAGGAAGCAATTCAAAGTTGATTACGATGAAAGCAATGACTTTTATGACCCTGAACAATGCGGGGAAAGTATGAGGAATGGTTCAAAGGGACGTCTAATGATGAAGACGACATTGAAGGAATAATTAATTATCTCAAACCAACGTCATACAATGGGTTCATTGATTTAGATGAGGAGGAATATAATAAAAGACGATGTAGGCTTCTGGGAATGCCGTACATAGAACCGCCTCCAATCATAGTTGAACAAGTAAAGATTACCAGATATAGTATTAGACCAGGAGAGATTTACACAAAACTTGAAGTTTTGGATATGGATGAATGACGGAGAGGACTCTGACAACGGGATGACGTAGAATAAGCACGAGTCTAACTTAATGACTCATTAAACAAAAGTGCTTGTCGGGAGACAACCCGTCCTTTATTTAATGAAATTTCCTTTTTACATTAGTCGGTTTGCATGTTTCTTACTTTGTTTTGCATAGACCAGAAGCTAGGAGGCATTTATCGAGACCGGCTTAACCCATAATCATATTGTAACCTTGCTGAATCTGCAGCAGTTACGGTGTAACCACTTTAGTTTATGCCGTAACCACTGCAGTTACGACGTAAACCATTTCATGGTTACGCCGTAACATCTTTAAAACTTAAAATTTTTACCACTTGATTACGACGTAACCACCGGAGTTACGCCGTAACCTCCTTCTGAATCCTTAAAAATTTAAGTTTTAAACATGTCTAAACCTTGTATACGTAAATGGACTTTGTGGGTATGTTCTCTGAAAGCCCTCACGAGACTAAACTCGTCCACTTGGGCCACCAAGTGGTTTAAAAGGCTTGTTGCATATGCTAAATGCAACCGTGATTCCTACAAAAGTGAGTTAGGATTGTATTTTCTGTACACTTCATAATTCTTGTAGAACGATTTTATGCTTTGGTTTGTTTTTGTGATCACAGGGGATAAAGAGCTTGCAGGAAGACGGAGATAATCTAAAAGATTTCCGCCAAATTTCAAATCTCGAAGCAATGCTCAGGGAGTTTCTTGTCTTAATTCTACTCTTTCCTTTTTATTTCATTTCCTTAATGTACAATAGGGACATTGTACAAATCAAGTGAGGGGATGGGAGTATAATTAATACTTGACGTATGTTTTCCTTTGATTTTCTAGTTTTCTTTGGAAATTATGCCAATTTTAAAAGTTCATAGCCTCGCATTTTAAATCTTTTAATGTTTATAAACCCATGAGGGGGATACATGCTTAAACCATGAATGCAAGTATTTTCCAACTGTATGCTATCCTGATATATTATTGCCTATAGTCACCTCTTTTGCCATTAAGTCCCCACTTTCATGAACCGTTTAATTATAGTCGGGGTAAGCGGCGAATGCCTGTGAATAGATCTATTTGGGGACTGTACTCCCGTTGGCGTGTACTATTTCTTTCAGTTTCCAAATCGCATACATTTAAATAACTTTGCGGGTGTTTGGCAAAGACATCCGTTGGGGCAATTACTTGTGATTATTGATTATCCCAAGGCTTCGGTGTCATGAGCTTAAATGCAATAATACTGGTTTCTATGATAATTTTACATGCATGCAATTATTACAAACTATAGGTGTATACACAACGTTAAAAAACCCACTATCGCACTTGTATTCAAAATATTTACTATAAACCTCATGAATATCACTTAACTTGTGTTGACCTTTTTAGCATGTTTATCTCAGGTAACTGAGCATCTCATGGCACGGAGTGGCATGGACTTGAAGTTGGCTAAACTATTATCATTTAAACTTTATGTTTTTAGATGTTGGGACCTTTGTTTGTAAAAACTCTAATGAAATAATGAATGATAACTTATATTTTAAAACGTCTCTTTTGAGTCGTTTTCTATGATTATGACTGTTGTACTATGAAATAATACCCCAGATTAGGGCTTCTGCTGATCTTTATGTCAAAAAAATGGGGGTGTTATAGATTGGTATCAAGAGCCACGGTTATAGAGAACAAGGTTGAAACCTTAACTATAACTACTTTTCTTTTTCTAGCTAAGAAAGTCCTTCGTGCCACTGCATCTTCTGAATAGTATGTAAAGATACATAACTATTATACTATTATATAAATAACTTATGTTATTTACCGTTGGGTTGTTAACAAAGTAATGTTGTCTCCTAACCACCCTACTTCTGGTATTGAGGATGGTTTTTACTCTAACTTTCCAGACTTTATCCTGGCTTCTCCAGACTATCTCTCAGCTTCACCAGGAAAAACTTATTCATATGCTCTTCATATAAAATCATTGGTATAGTTACAATAGCTTCACCAACTCTTTCACTTTTTCATGATGACCCTTTTATGAAGGTCATGCATGCATATTATGCTAAAGAATCACCTATTCCGCCACCAACTATTGTACCTCCATCTTCACCAATGTTTAATCCTTAAGAATTCTTTCTTCCTGAGGAATTGTTGCCACTTAAGAAACAAGGTCGTGATCGATCATCCTCCTCTACTTTTGTCCTACCTCAAGACTTTGAGATAGGAGAAAGCTCTCGTAAGACAAGCGTGGAACGTCACGAGAAGAAAATTGAGGAAATTCTGAATCACCTAGATGAACTCTCTCTCGATCGCATTGAACACATAGAAGAAAAAATAGAAGGTCTCGGAAATGGCCGGGTGATCATACAACAAGATTTCGATAATTAGGAAACTAAACTCCAGAAGGCTCGTTCTCAAATTGCTAAACTTCAAAGAAAGCAATTGGGAAGTAACAACAAGATTGCCTTGGCTCACTTCAGGACTGCTAATCTAGAACAAATTATTAAAGAAATCCAAGTTCGTCACCAAGCGGATAAGGAAAGTCTTCTCGAAGCAATCTATGAACTCAAGAACAGCCAGGAAGGACCCTCGGACTACTGTACCTTGTTATAGCATTTTAGTAGAACTAGCACCCTGGTTTGTGTAGGTATAAATAACTACCCACTTGCTAAATTTTGACTATGTACAGTTACAAAGGAAGTTGTTCATGATATAATACATGGCAATCCGTTATACCTTGTTGTTTCATATCACCGATTTATATTATTCATCCTATATCCAACCCTGGAGATGAAGATATAAGAGAAATTTTAATGCATCATTATCTCCGTCGTCATCATTATGAATCATTCCATGACTTCTAAATAAATCATAGATACTTATTTGATATGAATTATCTATTATTTCAATATCACCATTATAACAATGCTTATTTTTGAACTTTAAGCATTTTATGGAAATATAAGCATTGCATTTTAAGACTTGTGATATTATTACGTGTTGTCTTATGTTGATAGGAATGCATCTCAAAAGGTGTCAACATATAAAGCACAACATGGACCTCAAGTGCCTTCAGGAAACTAGTTGCTGGCAGTGTTACCGCAGCCCTGGAAGCACAAGCTGCAACAATGGCAAATGTTAACAATACCAATAGGAACCCCGAAGAAAGAGAAGCTCCTGTAGAAAGCAGGTAGCTACAAAAGAATTCATGACGCTGCCACCTTTCTACTTCAAGGCACAGAAGGCAATGTATAGTTAGGTCTCATTGTTGTTGAGCGAACTGAATCAGTATCTTCCTGTAGCAATTGTACTGAAGACTGCAAGGTGAAGTTTGCTACTGGTACCTTAACTGAAGAAGCTCTATCTTGGTGGAATTATTTTGCCTAACCCATTGGGATAGAAGAAGCCTACAAGATTACCTGGGTTGAATTTAAGAAGCTTTTGATAAAGAAGTATTGTCCCCAAACTGAGGTCCAGAAGATGGAAGATAAGATTTACCATCTGATTGTGAAGGGAAATGATTTCAAGAAATATGTGAGAAGATTCCAGGAATTGGCAACCTTATGTCCTACTATGGTGCGAAATTCTAAGAAAATAACGGAAGTTTTCATCAGGGGATTGCCTCAAAGTATTGAAGGAAATGTTACCACCTCTAAACCTCAAACCTTAGAGGAAGTCATTAACATAGCCCAAAGGCTAATGGATCAGGTAACAAAGCATACTCCGGTACAAATATCAAGTGATCAGAAATGAAAGTTTGACGATAGAAGAACTTTCAACAACAACAACTACCGCAACAATAATAACAACAACTACCGTAACACCAACACCAATAACCGCTACAATAATCACCAACCATAACAAAATAGAAGGCAAGAAGCTGTCAGAGCTTATGCTGCTACTTCAACTAAAAATAATAGGTATGCTGGAAACCTCCCATGGTGTAGAAGATGTGTGCTACATCACACAGGACTTTGCACTGTCAAGTGTAATACTTGCAACAAGGTGGGCCATCTGACCAAGAACTGCAAAAACAAGGGGCCAGCCACTGGAAGTAATCTGCTACCAGTGACAATTACTTGTCATGCCTGTAGAGAGAAAGGGATAAAAAAAAAAATGGGCATTATGAAATCGTGCCAAAAAGACCACCACCAACAACGTCCCAAGGAAGAGCCTACATGCTAAGGGATAGTAATGCTCACCAAAACCCAAATGTAGTCACGGGTATGTTCCTTCTAAACCAACATCTAGCTAGAGTATTATTTGATTCTGGAGCTGATAAAAGCTTTGTATCCATATCTCTTGCCTCTAAGCTAAAATTCCACCCATTATCAATAGACACCTTTTACAATAATCGATATCGGCTACGGAAACTAGTAAGCACAAACCTGTTATCCTGGGTGCAATCTGACTTTGTTAACACGTACCCTTTCAAATTGACCTT
Organism: Tanacetum coccineum; assembly: GCA_026074375.1. Taxonomy (NCBI): domain Eukaryota; kingdom Viridiplantae; phylum Streptophyta; class Magnoliopsida; order Asterales; family Asteraceae; genus Tanacetum; species Tanacetum coccineum. The sequence continues at coordinate 61,352 of BQNB010005646.1, forward strand.
ATGCCGTTCAACTCGGTAGTTTCGACATCGTTGTTGGTAAGGATTGATTATCCAAGTATCATGCTAGAATTATCTGTGATGAGAAAGTCATCCACATCCCAATCAATGGTGAAACTTTAATCATCTGAGGTGATCGAAGTAAAACTCGACTAAGCCTCATATCCAATATAAAAACCGAAAGGTATATATCCAGGGGATGTCAAGTTTTTGTAGCCCAAGTAATGGAGCAGAAGTCGCACGAAAAACGACTGGAAGATATCCTAGTAGTCAGAGAATTCCTGAAAGTTTTTCCTGAAGATCTACCTGGCCTTCCTCTGTTCGCAAGTAGAATTCCAAATCGATTTAATTCCAGGAGCAACACCAGTAGCTCGTGCACCCTACAGATTAGCTCCTTCAAAAATGCATGAACTATCTAACCAACTTCAAGAGTTAGCAGGCCGAGGTTTTATCCGACCAAGTACTTCGCCTTGGGGAGCTCCTGTCTTATTTGTTAAAAAGAAAGATGGATCTTTCAGGATGTGTATCGATTACCGGGAGTTGAATAAACTTACCATAAAGAATTGTTACCCATTACCCAGGACCGATGACTTATTTGACCAACTTTAAGGTTTGAGTGTCTACTCGAAGATTGACTTAAGATCAGGATATCATCAACTGAGAGTCAAGGATGAAGATATTCCCAAGACTGCTTTCAGAACAAGATACATACACTATGAATTTCAAGTAATGCCATTTGGTTTAACTAATGCGCCTGCTGTATTCATGGATCTCATGAACCGTGTGTGTAAACCATACTTGGACAAATTCGTAATAGTGTTCATAGATGATATTCTCATCTACTCTCGTAACAAAGAAGAGCACGTAAATCATCTAAGAATAATCCTAAAATTACTCAAGAAAGAGAAGTTGTATGCCAAGTTCTCCAAGTGTGATTTTTGGATTCGTATCGTGCAATTTCTTGGACACTTAATTGATAGTCAAGGACTTCATGTTGACCCCGCCAAGATTGAAGCAGTTAAGAATTAGACATCTCCTACTACACCTACAGAAATACGTCAATTCTTAGGACTCGCCGGCTATTATCGAAGATTTATCAAGGATTTCTTGAAGATTGCAAAGTCTTTGACTGAATTAACCCAGAAAAACAAGAAGTATATCTGGGGAAAAGACCAAGAGTCAGATTTCTAACTGCTTAAACAGAAGCTATGTGAAGCTCCAATCTTATCATTACCAAAAGGAAATGATGATTTTGTTGTTTACTATGATGCATCCCAACAAGGTCTGGGAGCGGTGTTAATGCAAAGAGAGAAGGTTATTGCATATGCATCCCGACAATTTAAGCCTAATGAAGAAAACTATACCACTCATGATCTCGAATTAGGAGCAGCAGTGTTCGCTCTTAAAACTTGGAGACACTATCTGTATGGCACCAAATGTACTGTGTTCACTGATCATAAAAGTCTTCAGCATATCCTTGATCAGAAAGAGTTGAACATGAGACAGAACGCCATTGGCTAAGAATTCTTGCAGTTATGATTGTGAAATTAAGCTAACCAATCCTGGAAAGGCAAATGTCAAAGCAGATGCCTTTAAGCCCGGAAGACGGAACAAACCACTCCGAGTTATGATCATTATAGTTATGACCTTCATCAAAAATTAACATCACAAATTCACAAGCTCAAACTGAAGCACTCAAGGAAGAAAACATCAAGGTTGAAAACTTATGAGGAATGGACAAAGCATTTGAAATACATCCTGATGGAACTCGTTGTATTAAAAACCGAAGCTGGTTACCACTTTTTGGTAATCTGAGAAATTTAATCATGCATGAGTCTCATAAATCAAAGTATTCCATTCACCCAGGTTCTGACAAGATGTATCAGGATCTAAAGAAACTCTATTGGTGGCCTAACATGAAGGCAATCATCACTGAATATGTTGGCAAATGTTTGCATTTTATAGAGTTAAGTCAGAATGTCAGAAGCCATCTGGCTTACTAGTATAACCAGAGATTCCTATATGGAAGTAGGAAAGAATAACAATGGATTTCATCACAAAACTACCCAAAACATCAAACGGACATGACACAATCTGGGTCATTGTCGATCGCCTTACCAAATCCGCACATTTCATCCTACCCAGAACAGATACCTATGGAACCGCTTTCAAGACCTGACATAAAGGAAAAACGTCCTCCGGCATGGAGTGCCAATATCTATCATCTCGGATCGTGACAGTCATTTCACATCCAGATTCTGGCAATCATTACAAAGTGCTTTGGGTACTCAATTAGACATGAGTATGGCATATCATCCTGAAACTGATGGGCAAAGTGAAAGGACCATCCAAACACTTAAAGACATGCTTCGAGCCTGTGTTATAGATTTTGGAAAAGGATGGGAAAAACACTTACCATTAGTAGAATTTTCTTACAATAACAGTTACCATGCCAGTATTAAGGCAGCACCATTTGAGGCACTTTATGGTCAAAAGTGCAGATCACCTGTTTGCTGGGCCAAAGTTGGAGATGTTCAACTTACAGGACCAGAAATAATCCATGAAACCACTGAAAAGATAGTGCAAATTCGACAACGCTTGCAAGCTGCAAGAGACCGGCAGAGAAGTTATGCCAATGTAAGGCGAAAGCCTTTAGAATTTCAAGTTGGAGATCGTGTGATGTTAAAAGTGTCACCTCGTAAAGGTGTCATCCGATTCGGAAAACGAGGAAAGCTTAATCCCCGGTACATTGGACCTTTCAAAATCCTTGAACGGATTGGCCCAGTGGCATATAAACTTGAGCTTCCTAAAGAGCTCAGTAATGTCCACAGTACTTTCCACGTTTCTAATCTAAAGAAATGCTTATCTGACGAATCCCTTGTCATTCCAATGAAAGAGCTTCGGCTTGATAACAAACTCAACTTTGTGAAAGAACCAGTGGAGATCATGGATCGAGAAGTCTGACACCTGAACAAAGTAAGTATCCGATATGTCAAAGTAAGATGGAACACCAAAAGAGAACCAAATTTAATGGGAACGCGAAGATCAAATTCGTTCCAAGTATCCACATCTATTTTCAAACATCACTCTGGCATCCAACTAAATCTCGGGACGAGATTTCTTTTAAGGGAGGTAGACTATAACAACCTATAATTTTCATCAACGTAATTATCCATCTATTAAATTAGATGCAATATAATATCCATCTATTATAAATATGCCACCTTTTTACAGGAAAATGTTTGCTTTATCTCATTATCAACGACTTGCCATCTCTAAAGTAAACAAGCTCACGGCAACCTACCATCCAATCTCTATCTATTTTATATCATGTAAACATCCTATATGTCAAGTCTATCTAATATCATTTTTGCGCGCGAGAGCGCGCGAGAGTATCCATTTAACGTACCATTTATAACGTCATATCAAAACAGACTTTATTCATTAACATTTATATCAAAACCCTAATTATATGTAATGTATACATGTAAAATAAATGTGCAAGCCTTCAAGCATGTGTACAAGTGTACAATGCATAACATTTGAATATCTTTATTCCCGCCCTAAATCAAGTTACAACATTCTAAGCCTAATGTACAAATCAATAATCCAGAAAACTAAACTAGGTCATTTTACCTCCTAAATCACTTTATTTTCTTACTACCACTTTAGCACAAGGTACAAACACTTAATGCATGACTTCTAAACCCTAAACCTAAACCCTAATTCATTCTAAAACCCTAATCTAAAACCATAAATCCTAAACAAAACCCTAAAAACCTATCTCACTCAACAACAACAACGGGAGGAGAGGAAAAGAGAGAGATAGGTTTTTAGGGGTTTTGTTTAGGATTATGGTTTTTAGAATTAGGTTTAAGAATGAATTAGGGTTTAGGTTTAGGGTTAGAAGTCATAGCATTAAGTGTTTGTACCTTGCTAAAGTGTAGTAAGAAAATAAAGTGATTTAGGAGGTAAAATGACTAGTTTAGTTTTCTTGCATATGACTTGTACTTAGGCTTTAGAAAGTTGTAACTTGATTTAGCGGGAAAAAGAATTCAAATTTATGCCATTGTACACTTGTAACACAATCTTGAAGGCTTTGCACATTTAATTTTACATCATAACATACATATAATTATGGTTTGAATAAATGTTAAAGAATAAAGTCTGTTTTGAATATGACGTTTATAAATGGTACGTTAAATGGATAAATTTACTTGGCAAAAAATGTATTATAAATTAAGACTTTGACATATTAGGCAATGTTTACATGATACTAAACATAGATATAAATGCAATAGTAGTTTGCGTGAGCTTGTTTACTTTAGAGATGCAAGTTACGTTGCATAATGAGATAAAGCAAACATTTTCCTGTAAAAAGGTGGCATATTTATAATAGATGGATATTATATTGCATCTAATTTAATAGATGGATAATTACGTTGATGAAAATTACAGGTTGTTATAGTCTACCTCCCTTAAAAGAAATCTCGTCCGAGATTTAGTTGGATGCCAGAGTGATGTTTGAAAACAGATGTGGATACTTGGCACGAATTTGATCTTCGCACTCCCATGTAAATTTTGGTCCTCTTTTGGAGTTCCATCTTACTTTGACTATAGGAATACTACTTTGTTTCAGTTGCTTGACTTCTCGATCCATTATCTCCACTGGTTCTTTCACAAAGTTGAGTTTGTCATCAAGCCGAAGTTCTTTCATTGGAATGACAAGGGATTCGTCAGATAAGCATTTTTTAGATTAAAGTGGAAAAGATACGTGTAGCATTACATGATCTCTTTAGAAGCTCAAGATTAATAATGCCACCGGCCATCCGTTCAAGGATTTTTGAAAGGTCCAATGTACCGGGGATTAAGCTTTCCTCGTTTTCCGAATCGGATGACACCTTTACGAGTGACACTTTTAACATCACACGATCTCCAACTTGAAATTCTAAAGGCTTTCGCCTTATATTGGCATAACTTCTCTGTCAGTCTCTTGCAGCTTGCAAGCGTTGTCGAATTTGCACTATCTTTTCAGTGGTTTCATGGATTATTTCTGGTCCTGTAAGTTGAACATCTCCAACTTTGGCCCAACAAACAGGTGATCTGCACTTTTGACCATAAAGTGCCTCAAATTGTGCTGCCTTAATACTGTCATGGTAACTGTTATTGTAAGAAAATTCTACTAATGGTAAGTGTTTTTCCATCCTTTTCCCAAAATCTATAACACGAGGCTCGAAGCATGTCTTTAGTGTTTGATGGACCCTGTCACTTGCCCATCATTTCAAGATGATAAGCATACTCAATGTCTAATTGAGTTAACCCAAGCACTTTGTAATGATTGCCAAGAATCTGGACACGAATGAACAGTCAAACGATCCGAGATGATGATAATGGCACTAACCATGACGGGAGACTATTTTCCCTTTATGACAGTCTTGAAAAGGTTTTCCAAGTGCTTTTCTCGGGTAGGGATGAAATGTGCGGAATTTGGTAAGGCGATCGAGCAATGACCCAATTGTGTCATGATCGTTTTGATGTTTTGGGTAGTTTTTGTTATGAAAATCCATTGTTATTCTTTTCCTACTTCCATATAGAATCTCTTGTTATACTATAAGCCATTATGGCTTTTCTGACATGCTGACTTAACTCTAATAAAATGCAAACTTTGGCCAACATATTTCAGTGAGATTGCCTTCAATGTTAGGCCACCAATAGAGTTTCTTATAGATCCTGATACATCTTGTCAGAACCTGGTGAATGGGAAAACTTTGATTACGAGACTCATGCATGATTTAAATTTCCTCAGATTACCAAAAAGTGGTAACCAGCTTCGGTTTTTAATACAACGAGTTCCATCAGGACGTATTTCAAATGCTTTGTCCATTCCTCATAAGTTTTCAGCCTTGATGTTTTCTTCCTTGAGTGCTTCAGTTTGAGCTTTGAGAATTTGTGATGGTAAATTGCTGGTATGAATGGTCATAAACTAATGAATCTAACTCGAGTGGTTTGATTCCGTTCCTTCCGGCTTATAAGCATCGCTATGACATATTGCCTTTCCAACAGGATGGTACTAATTTCACAATCATAATCTGCAAGCAATTCTAGCCAATGGCGTTGTCTCATGTTTAACTCTTTCTGATCAAGGATATGCTGAAGACTTTCATGATCAGTGAACACAGTACATTTGGTGCCATACAGATAGTGTCTCTAAAATTTAAGAGCGAACACTACTGCTCCTATTTTTGAGATCATGAGTGTGTAATTTCTTCATTAGCATAAGTTGGTCAGGAAGATATGCAATACTTCTTCTTTGCCAATAACACCGCTCCCAGACCTTGATGGGATGCATCACAGTAACAACAAAATCGTCATTTCCTTATGGTAATGCTAAGATTGGAGCTTCACATGCCTTCTGTTTAAGCAGTTGAAAATCTGTCTCTTGGTCTTTGCCTTAGATATACTTCTTGTTTTTTCTGGGTTAATTCAGTCAAAGACTTTGCAATCTTTGAGAAATCTTTGATAAATCTCCGATAATAACCGGAGAGTCCTAAGAATTAACGTATTTCTGTGGGTGTAATAGGAGATGTCCAATTCTTAACTGCTTCAATCTTGGCGGGGTCAACATGAAGTCCTTGACTATCAATTAATGTCTAAGAAATTTGCATTGATACGAATCCAAAATCACAAAACTTGGAGAATTAGGGCATACAACTTCTCTTTCTTGAGTAATACTTAACTAGGTTATGTCACAGATGATTTTGCGTGCTCTTCTTTGTTACGAGAGTAGATAAGAATATCATCGATGAACACTATACGAATTTATCCAAGTATGGTTTACACACATGGTTCATGAGATCCATGAATATAGCAGGTGCGTTAGTTAAACCAAATGGCATTACTTGAAATTCATAATTTCGGGTATCGTGTATCTAAAAAGCAGTCTTAGAAAATCTTCGTCCCTGACACTCATTGATGATAGCCTATCTTTAAGTCCAATCTTCGAGTAGGACACACGAGATCCTTGAAGTTGTTCAAATAATCATCAATCCCTGGTGTAATGGTAACGATTCCTTTATGGTAAGTCTAAATTCAACTACCATAATCGATACACATCTGAAATAATCTGTCCTTTCTTTTTACAAATAAGACAGGGATCTCCCCAAGGCGAAGTACTCTTGATCAGAAATATAAACCTCTCGGTCTGCACACACTGAAGTTGGTATTTAGATAGTTCCTGCATTTCTGAAGGAGCTAATCTATAAGGTGCTCGGGCTACAGGTGCCGCTCCTAGAATTAATCAATTTAGAATTCTACTTGGCGAATGGGAGGAAGGCCAGGTAGATCTTCAGGAAAAACTTCTGGGAATTCTCTGACTACTGGGATATCTTCTAGTCTTTTCTCGTCTGACTTCTTTTCCATTACTTGGATTACAAAAACTTGACAACCTCAGGATATATATCTTTTGGTTTTTATACAGGATATGAGATTTAGTCGGGTTTTACTTTGGTCACCTCGGATGATCAAAGTTTCACCGTTGATTGGGATGTGGATGACTTTCTTGTCACAAATAATTCTAGCATGATACTTGGATAACCAATCCATACCAATGACGACGTCGAAACTACCGAGTTTGATCGGCATAAGATCAATTTTGAAAGGTTGGTTTAACAAAGTCAGAGTTGCACCCTGAATAACGGTGTTTGTGCTTACTAAGTTTCCGTCAGCCATTTCGATATTGTAAAAGGTATCTATTATAATAGGTAGAATATTTAGCATAAAGGCAAGAGATATGGATACGAAGCTTTTATCGGCTCCAGAATCAGATAATACTCTATCTAGATGTTGGTTAAGAAGGAACATACCCGTAACTACGTTCGGGTCTTGGTGAGCATTCCTATCCCTCAGCATGTAGGCTCTTCCCTGGGCAGTGTTGTTGGTGGCCTTTAGGCACTGATTTGCATAATGCCCTTTCTCTCCACAGGCATGACAAATATCTGTCACTGGTAGCAGATTACTTCCAGTGGCTGGCCCTTTGTTTCTGCAGTTCTTGGTCAGATGGCCACAACTTGTCACAGAAAGTAATTACACTTAAACAAGGCAAGGTCCTATGTGATGCAGAGTGCATTTCTTACACAAGGGACGGTTTCTAATATACCCATTGTTTTCAGTTGGAGTGACAGCATAAGACCTGACGGTTTCCTGTCTTCTGTTCTGTTGTGGTTGGTGATTATTGTAGCGGTTGTTGGTGTTGGTGTTACGGTAGTTGTTGTTGTTGAAAGTTCTTCTGTCGTCAAACTTTCGTTTGTGATCACTTGATACTTGCACCGGAGTGTGCTTTGTTACCTGGTCTATTAGCCTCTGGGCTATGTTAATGGCTTGCTCTAGAGTTTGAGGTTTAGAGGCGGTAACATTCCTTTCAATACTTCGAGGCAATCCCCTGATGAAAACTTCCATCATTTTCTCATAATCTGGCACCATAGTGGGACATAAGGTTGCCAATTACTAGAATCTTCTCACATATGTCTTAAGATCATTCGCCTTCATAGTCAGATGGTAAAATTTATCTTCCTTCTTTTGGACCTCAGTTCGGGGACAGTACTTCTTTTTCAAAAGCTTCTTGAATTGAACCTAGGTAATCTTGTAAGCTTCTTCTATCCCAATAGGTTGGGAAAGGAAAAATTCCACAGAATAGAGCTGAGATAGCCATTTCAGTTAAAGTACAAGTACAAACTTCACCTTCAGTTCTTCGGATACAGTCTTCGAAAACCTGATTCAGTTCGCTTCAAGACCAGTAGATTAGTCCAACAACGAGCTCCTTCCGTAACCTTAAACGTTTGATAGGTTGGCAGCGCATGAACTCTTTGTTAGTTAAACTTTCTTGCTATATAAGGACTTCTCTTTCTTTGAGTTCCTAATTGGTATTGTCAGCATTGTGCCTTTGATGCAGGCTTGTCCTCCAGAGCCTGCAGTAACACTGTCAGCACTAGTTTCCTGATGGCAGCTGCAGTCAAGCTGTGCTTCAGATGTTGAATGTCGCTTTTGGGAGGCATTCCTATCAACATAAGATAACATGTAATAATAGAATGATATCCCAAGTCATAAAATGCAATCTTATTTTTTTAAAACTTTAAGCATTTTTAAACAATAGTGATATTGAAATCATAAATACTTTATATGCTATGGATTTCTAACAAGCATCTGATTATTAGAAATCACACGGTATGATTTATAATGATTGACGAACAAGATGTAATAAGGACACAATATTAATATGAAAAAACGGATACCATTTTGCGTATTAAATCATGACGAATTGCCTTTGTACTGTACATAGTCCCAAAATTTGACAATGTTGTTTATTTATAAACCACTACATCCCGAGGCTAGTTCTATCAAAAGCTATAACTAGTATCTAATCTAGTATCTGATGGTCCTACACTGCTGTTCTTGTGTTCGTTAATTTTCCTTCAAAGACTTTTCTTGTCTGCTTGGTGAAGAACCTGGAGCCTTCAATGATTTTTTTCAATTAGCAATCATGAAGCGAGCCATAGCAATCTTGCTGTGATTTCCCATTTGCCTTTCTTTAAATTTTAGCAAATTGAGTACGAGACTCTCGAGTCACTATCTAGATTGTCAAAATCATGTTGTATGATCACCCGACCATTTCTGAGACCTTCTATTTTGTCTTCTATGTGCTCAATGCGGTCGAGAGAGAGTTCATCTAGGTGATTCAAAATTTCCTCAATTTGCTCCTCGTGACGTTCCAGACTTGTCTTACAAGAGCTTTCTTCCTATCACAAATGCCATAAGGTAGGTGCAGAGAGTATGAGAGGAAGATCGGTTTCACGACCTCGTTTCTTAAGTGGCAATAATTCCTCAGGAAATGAAGAATTCTTGAGGATTAAACATTGGAGATAGCATTGTAGATGGAGGCACAATAGTTGGTGGTGGAATAGGTGATTCTTTAGCATAGTATGCATGCATGACCTTCATAAGGGGTCATTATGAAAAAGTGAAAGAGTTGGTGAAAGCTATTAGAACTAAACCAAATGAGTTATTTGAAGAGCTAGAATAAGTTTTTCCTGGTGAAGCTGGGACATAGTCCGGGGAAGCCGGGATATAGTTAGGAAAGTTAGAAAGAAAAAGCATCCTCATTAAAAGTAGGGTGGCTGGGAGAAGACATCGCTCTGTTAACATTCCCAGAGGAATAACAAAAGTAATTATATAATAGTATAATAGTTATGTACTTTACATACTATTCCGGAAGATGTAGTGGCACGGAGGACTTTCTTGAATGGAAAAAGAAAAGTAGTTATAGTTAAGGTTTCAACCTTGTTCTCTATAACATTGGCTCTTGATACCAATTTATAACACCCCCATTTTTGACATATAGCAGCGAAAGCTAATATGGGGTATTATTTCATAGTACAACAGTCATAATCTTAGAAAACAACTCAAAAGAGATGTTTTTTAAAGATAAGTTATTTCAACAGAGTTTTTACAAACAGAGGTCCCAAAATCTACATGAAAACATAAAGTTTGAATGATAACAGTTTAGCCATCTTCAAGTCTGTGCCACTCCGTGCCATAAGTTGCTCAAATACCTGAGATAAACATGCTAAAAAGGTCAACACAATGGTTGAGTAAAATTCATAGGTTTATGGTAAACAGTTTGAATACAAGTTCAATAGTGGGTTACGTTGTTATACACCCATAAGTGTAATAATTACAATGAGTACAATTATTATAGAAAATAGTATTATTGCCCTAAGCTCATGCATCGAGACCTTGAGATAATCAATAATCACAATAAGTTACCCCATAACGGTGCCTGCCAACATCCTGTAAATAGTGATTCAAATGAAGTGCTTTTGGTATAACCAGAAAGAATAGGTACACCAACGGGGAGGCTCAGTCCAAATAGATCTTATTTCACAGGAGCATTCGCATGCTTATTCCGAAGTAATTAACGTTTCATGATAGTGGGGTCTTAATGAAAAAGTAAAGACTTAGCAATAAAATATCATGATAGCATACAGTGGAAAAAAACTCGTATTCATAGGTTTATAGCAGTGATATCCCCCCCGCGGTTTTTATGAAAAACATTAGAAAGATTTAAAATGCGAGGCTATGAACTCACCTTAACAGGGGAAATCTGATTGATGGCAAAAGTATATAAAGTGAAAGTAACGGCTTCGTCACGCAACCTGGGGTAATATGTCAAGTCTTAGTGTGATGGTTTATGTTTCAAAACTTATAAAGTTTAACGTATTACTTTGATTTATTAATTTATGGAAATATTGTATCACTGTTCGGGCCATCATAATTCAGAGGTCATGTAGTAAACGTTTGAGGAGCCAGGACACTTTAAATCGTAAATCCAGCAAACTCGTCAAAACGTATACCCAAATGAAACTCCTCACATGAAGCTCCCTAGTAACGTGATACGATAAGATTTTAAGTTTCTTTAAAAGTTAGTCGATGATAAATTACGTTAAATATATAACGTAATTGTTTTATAATGCGCCGATTGATGATTAATAACGATTAATGTGTCGGGTTTTAATAAAATCGAGTTTTATAATATTAATATATATTTTTATAATTTATATAAAAATATTATATTTTATATTTTTAAGTTTGCAAAAATGGCAATATATACCCTTGGTTTATAAACTTTTACAAGTTTAGTCCTTTATATATAAAGTATATATAATTTAAACCTTTAACTTTAGAACTTGGCAAAATAGGTCCTTATAGTTATAACTTTAGAATAATGACATTTTCAGCCCCTTTAGTTATAAATTTTAGAAAGTTACGATATATACCCCTTGCATGGAAATAATTTACAAATCAAGTCCAAAAAGTCATGCAAGCTTATTTTAGGGTTCCAAATGATATTTGCAGGTTATAGCTTATTAGAATAAGCAAAAATAAAATGTTCTAACGTAACAAAAGTTTAGAAAAAGGATTCGTTAGCTAGAAAATCAAAACGGGTCGTTTTTAGGGTTTTAATAAAAAATGCATGGGTTTGAGGATTCAAGGCTTTAACAAGAGTTCATATATGATCTTAAGAGTATTATGAACATTCTAATACATATTATAAGATTATTGAACAAGATTTTGAGCTTACTTGAGCTAAAATGGGTCGAAATGGGGTTTTTGGGTTCGTACGCCTAGTAACGACTTCAAGGGCTCCTTTTTCTTGATTCTTGGCTTCTATTCTGAGCTTAGGGACTTTACTTGATCCTCCTTGGTCTGATTTAAGACTCCATTGTTGTATTTGATGATTTTTGAGGTGTGAGTTTGAATGGTGTCTTGGATTCGGCTAATATATAGGGGTGAAACAAGCTTAGTGCCCAAGTTATACTTATGTGAATGGATCTGAGGGCCTATAGATACGATGACTAAGGAGGGCTAGTGATTATAATGGTGGGCTCTAGGAAACTAGGAATAGCAAGGTGTGGATTATAAAGGGTGCGAATGGTTATTGGGTGACAAGAGGTGATAAAGCAAGACTTGGTGTTTAAGGGTGGTGATAGAGGTGCTTATAAGCTGCTTGGTGATCTCATGGTGATGCTTGAGAGGTGGAAGGATGCTAGCTTAGTTTAAAATGGGTCAAAATGAAAGAAAAATGGTGTCCGGGTTGGTTTAGGGTTTCAGCTTAGGATTTTGGGTTTAAATTCGAGTTAGGTTTAGGGTTTAGGATAGATTAGGGTTTAGGATTAAGGTTTAGGATTTATATTAGGGGTTTAAGATTAAGGTTTAAGGTTTAGTTTTAAGGTTTAGGGTTTAGTTTTAGGTTCAAGTGAAATTAAGGGGTTTTAGGGTTTCATTTAGGGTTTAAGGTTTTAAATTAGGGTTTTAGGATTAAATAAGGTTTAGGTTTAAGGTTTAAAAGTCATGCATTAAGTGCTTGTATCTTTTGTTAAAGCGGTGGTAAGTTTAACATGTTAGACTTAAATGACCTAATTAGTTTTTTAGGCATGACTTAGCTTGTACATTGTGTTTTTAGAAAGTTTGTAACTTGATTCAAAGGGAAAAGATATTTAAATGTTGTGCTATATACTTGTACACATCTTTATAGCTTGCATATTCATTTTATATTATAGCATTACATAAATTAGGGGTTTAGATGTAAACGTTAACGTTTAAATGCTTGTTTTGATATAACGTTTAGAAAAGTACTAAATGGAGAATGTACTTGTAAAATGATATTAGGATATAGACTTGACATATTAGGATGTTTACATGATATAAACATAGATAGAGATGGCATTGATAGAGGTTTCTTGAGCTCGTTTACTTTAGAGATGCAAGTTACGTTTCATAATGAGAATAAAACAAAATTTCCTGAAAAGGTGTATATAAAACGGTCATCTAACTATTAATAACGAATATTACAGTGCATCTAATTTAATAGATGGATCAATTACATTGATGTAGAAAATTACTGTTGTTATAAACTGATGGAGAAAAAGATCAGGAAGCTCATTACACTAATGCAAAGCCTCTTGGCAAAGCCTTGCCTCAAAGGGATAAAGACCCAGGGAGTTTTATTTTACCTTGTTTCGTTAATAATATGTGTTTTAATAAAGGTTTAGCTAATTTAGGAGCAAGCATAAGTGTTATGCCTTATTCGACCTATACTACCCAAGGATTAGTAGACTTGATTCCTACTAAATTAATTGTCGAATTGGCTGATTGAATAGTGAAATGACCTAAAGGAATTGCTGAGAATGTGCTAGTAGGTATTTGATAAATTTACTTCCAGTAGACTTCATTATTTTAGATATCCCCAAGGATTTCAAGACCCCTTTAATCCTAGGAAGACCTTTCTTGTCTACTGCTCATGCTATTATAAACGTGTTTAAAGCAAAGATAACTTTAAGCGTTGGGAATGATAAAATTTTCTTTAAAAGTAATAAAACTACTAGTAACATAATTAAGAGAGTCTATGCATTAAGTTTGATTAGAAGTACGGAACTTGATTTAGAAGCTAGGCTAATGGGCAATGCGTTGAGGAAGAATAGATCACATGACCCTAAATTTGAAGATTTTCTTGAACTAAATGGTCTAAATGAACCATTAGAACTTAGTCATGATCAAGTAGTTGACTTAGGACCCACCATTGAGGATGGTAAGGGAATTGATACACCCATAAATGAAATGGTCAAAACTAGGCATGATGATAATATGATCACCAACGGGATTGAGGATTATCCTAGTTTTAGCCACCTCGATAGGAAGATTCATGTCAATGGTGCTTGCAATTTGAGGTTCTCTTGCATGATAGGTTATGAACACGTAGATGCTAACTTATTCCCTCTCTTGTCCATTAATATGATGTCTAAAAGGTTTTATAACTCTATAATGAAAGACAGGTTAGAATTTACAGGGAAAGTATAGTTGGAGCCTTATGAAGCACCTATCTTTGTTGGAAACTTTCTCTGTTATGATAGTGTTTGCAGTAATAAAAGACATTGATAATTAATCGTATGAAAAATGGGTGATGTAATAGTTGGAAAAGAGTTTTGCAAAGAAATTTGAGTCAAGGCAAAACGAATTGAAGGAATGACTACCATATACAATGGTGATGATGAGGTGACTTATCAAATGGCAAGATCGCATTCAAGGTTTAAACACCTCACCAAAGTACAATACAACAAGATTAAGCCATTGCCTCAAGGTAAGTGCACGAGATGTAATAGAAGGTATTTTGCACCCATATCAAAAGCTTAAGAAGCTCTAGAAGGGAGATTTGGACTTGGGACCGGAATACATCAATGATAAAAAAAGTCAAAGAATGGCTTACTCGTGGAGACGTGAGAGTGCACGAGATGGAGTGGTGAAGATGGAAGCTAAAGACAAGTCAAACTTAAAAACTTTGCTGTAAACAAAAGTGCTTACCGGGAGACAACCCGGCTTGTTATTTCTTTTTATCGAGTCTGTCTTACCAGATTGCCAATATGACGTATCCACTACCAATGGATACAGAGTATTGATCAATCTGGAAATTATCTAGTCCTTTATTTTCTGCATTTAAACATTATTGTCAGATTTGGGATACAGCTTATTCATACCATGAAACGGCGTATCTGGCAAATTTGACTCGTATTAAAATTTTTACATATAAAAACCCTCAATTTATCATCCAATGTAATTATCCATATATAAATTAGCTGGCACTGTAATATACCATCTAATAAATAGATTCATTTTATATACTACCTTTTTACAGGGAAATTTTGGCTTTATCTCATTATGCAACGTAACTTGCATCTCTAAAGTAAACGAGCTCACGCAACCTCTATCAATGCCATCTCTATCTATGTTTATATCATGTAAACATCCTAATATGTCAAGTCTATATCCTAATATCATTTTTACCAAGCACATTATCCATTTAAAGTACTTTTTAAAACGTTATATCAAAACAAGCATTAAACGTTAACGTTTACATCTAAACCCTAATTATATGTAATGTATACATATAAAATGAATGTGCAAGCCTTTAAAGCATGTGTACAAGTATCATAGCACAACATTTGAATATCTTTTCCCTCCTAAATCAAGTTACAACTTTCTAAAGCATAATGTACAAGCTAATCATGCCTAAAAACCTAATTAGGTCATTTAAGCTCCTAAATCATGTTTAAACTTTACCACCACTTTAGCACAAGGTACAAGCACTTAATACATGACTTCTAAACCTTAAACCTAAACCCTAATTCGTTCTAAAACCCTAATCTAAAACCCTAAACCCTAAACAAAACCCTAATTTCACTTTAAACCTAAAACTAAACCCTAAACCTTAAAACTAAACCCTAAACCTTAATCCTAATACTAATTCTAAACCCTAAACTATCCCAAACCCTAACCCTAACTCGAATTAAAACCAAAAATCCTAACCCGAAACCCTAAACCAACCCGTCACCCTTTTTACTTCATTTTTACCCATTTTAAGCTATCAAGCACCTCAAGCACCTCCCTTGCATCACCATGACATCACCAAGCAGCTTACAAGCACCTCTATCACCACCCTTAAGCACCAAGTATTGCATGGTCACCTCCTTGTCACTCCTTTGTAGCCGAACCCCCCTAAAACCCTAACACCTTGCATTCCTAGTCTTCTAGCCCTCAATACTCATCACCTAGCATCCCTTAATCACCACTATACAGCCCTTGATCCCCACAACAAGAAAACGTAGGCACCAAGCTCATTTACTATAAATAGCCGAAACAAGCAACCCTTTCATTTCATCCTTCAAACTCAAACACACACACTCAAATGGAGTTCTAGCCATTCTCTATCAGTAGTAGAAGATCAAGTGAAGTCCCTAAGCTCATAATAGAAGCTAAGAATCAAGAAAAAGGAGCCCTTGAAGTCGTTTCTAGGCGTACAAACCCGAAAACCCCATTTCAACCCATTTTCTATTTTCCTACCAGGTATCAACACTCCCTACCAGGTATCAACATGATCATCAAGAGAGTAGGAGGCGCAAAAATATTCTCAAATTTTGATCTCAAATTAGGATTCCATTAAGTTGCTATGGATGAAGAATCAATCCCTTGGACTGCGTTCTTAGTCCCAGTAGGACTCTATGAATGGCTGGTTATGCCATTTGGCCTGAAAAATGCCCTAGCAGTATTCCAAAGAAAGATGGATAAATGCTTCAAAGGAACAGAGTCATTCATCGCAGTATATATTGATGATAAACTGGTCTTCTCAAAAAAATGAAAAGGAGCATGCCAAGCACCTAGAAAAGATGCTAAAAATCTGTGAAGATAATAGTCTAGTCTTATCTCTAACAAAGAAGAAGATAGCAGTCTCAACAATAGACTTTTTGGGAGCAGTCATAGGAGAAGGAACCATAAAGTTGCAAAGGGGTTGAAGACAAAGAAAGGATTAAGGTCATTCTTAGGAATCCTTAATTATGCTCAAAATCATATCTCAAAACTTGGGATACTCCTAAGGCCAGTTTATGAAAAAACAAATGCTCATGGAGATAAAAGCCTGAAGCCTTCTAATTACGAGTTAATCAGAAAAATCAAAGAACAAGGTCAAAATCTTCCAGATCTCGAAATTCCACTAGAAAATTCTTACATCATCTTGGAAATAGATAGATGTATGGAAGGATGGGGAGGAATAGTCAAATGGAAAAAGAGCAAGAGAGATCCAAGAAGTTCAGAAAAAATTTACGCCTATACAAGTGGCAAATTCTCAACAACCCAATCCACAATTGATGCTGAAATCAATGCATGCATCAACACTCTAGAAAAGTTAAAGATTTACTACCTTGATAAACATGAGGTCACCTTAAGAACAGATTGCCAGGCTATCATTAGTTTTTACAATAAAACTAACAGCAACAAATCATCAAGGGTTAGGTGGATCAAGTTTGCAGATGCGGTCACAAGAACAGACGTCAAAATTTATATAGAACACATACAAGGGAAACATAACACTCTTGCTGATTCTCTCTCAAGACTTGTTTTTGTAGAATGCACAGGAGAAATGAAGCAATTAGCAGCAACGACTCTTTACTCAGTGGAGGAAGTTCTACAGTCCCCCAATGCCTTTCAAAAGAATATGAAGATCACTTGCGAAGAAGTCATGAAGATTTCCAACCACTTCCAAGAATCTTCATAAAAGCTATCTTCACACATGAAGAACCAGGAGCATTATATAGGCATTACCAGCTCAAGGCCAATCAAACTCTAGTTAGAATGGATAAATCTAATGCATGGTGATCAGTCGCCCAAGACATTGAACTTTCAGCAGAAAGGAAGAAGCCATGCGAAGTCTACAAGCAATCATACAATGCAAAGCCCAAAGCTGCTTCGGTATATCAACCAAAGACAACCATTGGTCTGACCAAAGAGAAGACGTCAGAATTCAAAACAAAGACGCTAGAAGAATCCTTATCGAACTAGAAGCCCTTGCCCAGCGATTAGGCCGCAACAACATTCAATTTTTATTGTGGACCCGGGATGGGATGATTATTGTCTGCAAGAGTTAAAATTGAATCGTCCCATTCCTTGTTGTACAGATGCTCGGAGGGCCCGCATGTAACAAAATTCCACAAGTGATAACAACCGCATGTGATAAAAGTCCACAAGTGATAACAAGTTTATAGCCCCACCTATATGCTTAATTATTGTCCTTCTAGTTAAGTCATGAGTCACTGTAATATAAATAATAATGGCTCGAATATTCCTTGGCATATGCCATGGTTTATTCCTTTATGCTTTAGCATATGCCATATGCCAAAATCATATTCCTTTGTGTTTAGTCTATAAAAGGCACATGTATCCGGTTGTATTGATCATCAAAAAAACCACTACTACTACTACCATCACCACCATTGTAATCAAGCTTCCGTAGTGTTTTAATAAAAAGATGTGTTTTAAGTAATACTTTGTAACACCCCCATTTTTACATATAGCAGCGGAAGCTAATCTGGAGTATTACTTCAAGGTACAACAGTCATAATCATAGACAAGTATTAATAAAATTAAAAGATTTAAACGTCGCTTCAAGTGTTCGACACCCTACTTACCACGAATCTTCCACCAACCGGGTACACTGCCCGTTAAAGTGTTGTTTTTGGTTGAGTCGACAAAATATAAATTTAAAACTTGAATCATAAAAATATACACCACACAACGACACATTAAGTTTTTGGCGCCGTTGCCGGGGAGTAAAAATTAATCTTGATTTTTATTTTATATTTTGGTTTTTAGCATTAGATCTAACCCTTAGGATTAGTGTAATTTAGATTAGTGTATAATTATGTATATTCTGTATATTTGCTTGTATATTTGTGTGTTTAATTGTTTTTCATAATACACTGTTCTGGTCGATAACTCGATACGGCGTATCCACTTCCATTGGATACGGCATATCCAACTTTCTATCCAATACAGTGTATTCATTTAATAGGTTTAATATGGCGTATTCTGTTCCATTGAATACGGCGTATTGACCATCTGATACAGTAAAAGACCTAATTTTTTGCATTCAATTTCCATATAACTGTGTTTTTCTCCTGAGCCCATCCTAGTGATTGTTTATCCCTTGTTTCAGGTAGTGCATGACAAGAAGTTCGACTAAGGAACTATTTACACCTTTCAAGGATCCTGAACAAGATTTTTTATCATTAAGGAAGCACTTCAAGACACTAAGTCTTGACGAATTGAGATCGCCTGGTTTCGATCTTTTTTCTGACCAAGAAGACTATTCGGAGGAAGAAGTTGCAGAAATAATGGCGGAAACTATGGAGCAATACATGAGCAAGACCCGAGCTGACTATGGATCGGGGGTTGCTAGGCCTAAAATTTAAGACAAATATCACTTTGAACTAAAAGACCAATTTCTTAAGAAGCTTCGAGAAAACACATTCAGCGGTTCGAATCATGAAGATGCGAACGAGCACATTGAGAAAGTTCTCGAAATTGTTGACTTATTCCATGTTCCTAACATTACTCAAGATCAATTAATGCTTTGAGTCTTCCCTATATCCTTAACTGGTGCCACAAGTCGTTGGCTAAGAAATGAACCAACTGGTTCGATTAAAACTTGGGAAGATCTCAAAACTAAGTTTTGAACAAATACTGCCCATCTGCTCGAACTACAAAGAAAATGGAGGAAATCAACAACTTTCAGCAAGAACCTGACAAAACCCTTTTTCAAGCATGGGAGCGCTTTAAAGAACTCTTGATAAAGTGTCCTCAACACTACTTAACTGAAATGCAGGAAGTGAGTTTGTTCTATAATGGGTTGGAAGTTCTAACACGACAGATTTTTGATTCAAGAGGTGCAATACCAACTAAGACTGCTGCTGATGAGAAAGTTCCATCCAATAGATGACAGAATACTCTTAAAAATGGCACAATGGAACATCTAAGACAAGAAGTATTGAAACTTCTGACGGATTAGCAGCTATACAAGCACAACTCAATAACCTTGGAAGAGAAATTAAGAAAATAAATGAAAAAGTTTATGCTGCTCAAGTAGGATGTGAACAATGTAAAGGACCCCATTACACCAAAGATTGCCCACTCAAGGAAGAAGGGACAACCTTAGAAGAAGCTTACTACATGCAATTTGGTGGACCTTTTCAAAGAGGGGGATATGGAGCAGCAGCTCTGGGATTCTACCAAAGGAACAACGCAAATCCTTCATACCAAGAACGAAGGCAATCTATGGAAGACACTCTAAGAAAGTTTATGGGCGAATCAGCAAAGAGACATAAAGAAAACTCCAATTTGATTAAAGAAATCCGAGCTTCAATGGATGCTGCCATTAGAAACCAAGGAGCATCGATTAAAACTTTGGAGATTCAAATTGGGCAAATGAGCAAAGTACTACAGGAAAGAGGATTTGGAAGTCTACCTAGCTCTACTAAAGTGAACTCGAGAGATCAAGTCAAGTCAATCTCGACTACTATTGAAGCTGATTCATACCCGATACACCGTATTAGATCCTTCCAATACGCCGTATCTACTGGACAGAATCATACACTGATGTACAAAACAAGACAAATGACGATTCCATTTCTAAGTCGTTTGAATGGTTACTACTGTGATGAAAATAAGGGATCATATGGACCATAATTTTTGGAAGCTTACTCTAAAGCTTCACATATCGATAATTCCATACCCCGAAAGGAGAAAGACCTAGGGAGTTTCACTTTACCTTGCTTTATTAATAACGTTTGTTTTGATAATGCCCTTGTAGACTTAGGAGCTAGCGTTAGTGTTATGCCTCCCTCGACCTATCTTAACTTAGGATTAGGCGAATTAGCTCACACTAAGTTGACAGTTGAATTAGCAGTCAGGACAAATATCCAAAAGGAATAGCTGAAAATGTGCTAGTAGGTATTGATAAATTTGTTACCCTTGATCCTCAGAAGACCATTTTAGTCCATTGCTCGTACTAAGATTGATGTTTTCAAATGAAAGATTATTTTGAGGGTTGGGGAAGAAAGAATTATTTTCAAAAGTGTTAAACCTGCTAGTAGTTTTATTAAGAGGGTCTACATGCTAAGTTTAAGAGAAAGAATGGAGCTTGATTTAGAAGCTAGGCTTATGGGAGAGACTTTGGTGATTAATAGATCATTAGACCCTTTGAATGGAGATTACACCGAATTAAATGATCTAAATGAACCCTTTGAGCTTAGCAAAAATCAAGGTGATGATTTAATGCCCACCATTGAGGAAGGTGAGGTAATTGAGGAATTTAGAACTAGGGATGATGAACTTGATACTAGAATTGATGATTACCCTAGTTGTTACGACTATGATAAGAAGATCCATATAGATTGTGCTCACAACTTAAAGTTTTCATGCATGATAGGATTTGAATTTACACACGTCAACTTATTCCCATTATTGTATGTCAATGTGATGTCTAAAAAGTTTTATAATTCTATAATGAAAGATAATATGGTGTACAAAGGGAATAATGTTATAGGAGCTTTAATAAATGTTCCTATTTTTGTTGGAACCTTTTTTGTTGTGATGGATTTCACAGTTTTAGAAGATATGGATGCTTATCAAGATGAAGGAATGGGCGATGTTATTTTTCGCGAACCATTTTTAAGAGAAGTCGGAATTAAAGCAAGACTATTCGAAGGGATGATTACCATTTACAATGGTAACGAAAGTGTAACTTACCAAATGGTGCGCTCACATCCGAGGTTTAAACACCACACTAATGAGCAATGCAACAAGATCCCACCATTACTGAAGGTAAGTGATGAAGATAAGAAGAATGGAATCTCGCATCTATACCAAAAGCTTAAAGGGTTCTACAAAGGAGTCTTGAACTTAGGACCCGATTACATTCGAGATGCGAAGTCGAAAGAATGGCTAACACACGGGCACATTAGCATGCATGAGATGGAATGGTGAAGTAACTCTAAAGAAAAGTCTAACTTAAAGACTTAGCTATAAACAAAAGTGCTTCCCGGGAGACAACCCGGAATGTTATTTATTTTTATCGAGTTTGTCTTCCCAGACATCAATACGGCGTATGTGCTCCATACCATACGGCGTATTGATTGTCTGTACGTTATCAGTCTTTACTTTTTATGCACTTTAAAAAACATTATTGTCAGTTCTGGCAATACGGCGTATTCATGCACATGATACGGCGTATTCACCAGACTGACCCGTATTTAGTTTAGTTTAAAATTAACCGTAGGTGCCAAGATAGGAATGCATGTTTTTTGCACGTTTTTCCTATTATTTGCACAAGACCTCAAAAGAAAAGAAATTGACGAGTTAATTAAAGTATTCACAAGTCTGGAGGTGTTGGAGTCTTAAAACTTTAAGGTAGCTGTTTAACACAAATTCTTGCTCAATAAACCCTACATGGAGAATCTACCGAGCAAATATCAGGGGAGTTTCTCATTCTAATTCTTTTTCATTCCCTTTTAATGTTTTATCTATACAACGAGGACGTTATATAATTCAAGTGGGGGGTGGAATTAGAATGTATACTTGTCTTAATTTTCACACTAAAATGCTTAAAATATCCTTAAATTTAAAAAAAAATCAAGCATACTTTTGTGAAATTACTTGATACATAACCCGCACACAATAACCCTTGTTAGATATTGTGAGGATTTAACCTATCCGTTTCCAAATGTTTACCCAAATTCCATACTAATGAGTGTGCGGTGAGTAGTAGACTTTAAACTTTTGTCTGGTATATCTATTCGAGACCATAATGATGAGTACTATAGATTTAGATGAAGTAACTTGTTTAAATTGGTAAATTTTAGGATTACACCCAAAACAACTTTACATGTTGTTTATTAACTAACTACACTGGTTAGTTAACCCCCCGTATAAACCCTTTGTTTACTCTCACTTTAAGAGTAAGATACCCTTAGAACAACCCGTAGAGCCAATCCTTTAGGAATTACATCAACTTGTTTATTTCGTTACACCTTTACACCTTAGCCTACCTTGTTAGATTAAGTTTGTTTTACAGTTGCTAGTTGCTTAAAGTGTAAAGTATGTATTTCCTGAGTCTTGTGTCAATTTTGGTACGGTTGGAAGAAATTTGCACATCGCAAATGGGAATGTATAAAGTAGTCAAAACTCATATATTTTTACTACCAACACAATTATTGGTATGTCCGAAGAATGAAGAATTATCGAAGGAATTATCCGGAATTATTATGATCGTGAAGATGGTGAAACTACTACGAGTTTTGTATATAGTTAGATGTTTAAAAAATCAAAAAAATTAGAAAAATCACAAAAAAAGAGAAGGAATGTTTGAAGATAATCGTTTCTCAACTACCAAAGTAATTACACGAAGGATCGATTATTCGTTGATACAAAATCGACGATGTAGAGTATTGTATAAAGTGGAAGATATCGCCACTTGCCTTGTAAAGTATGTAAAGTATGAGATGAATTATGGGAAAAGTTTGACCGTTAACGGGAAATGCAACTAGGTGGTTGTTTTTATCTATGGGGAAAAAAATTCAAGACGTTATAAATAGTTATGTCTTTATCATGGTAACGATCGGGAAAAAGTGTCTAGCAACTTGTATCTTAAACTTAATCTTTTTGTTTCGTAATTTTTATTTAACTACAAATTATTTCCCTTTCCTAATCATTAACCATAGGTTTTACGCCAATGAGGATTTGTACGAGCGTGCATGTCTATTCCGTCGTTACGGCCATGTATGCATGTCTCAGCTGCCTTGTTGGTTTATTACTATTGGTGAAAGTTAGAAGTAATCCTACCTATATCATTCATCCAATGATGTACAAAAACAAATTTAATATACTTATAGTATTGAATCCAGTGAAAATTTCTATCCAAAATACTTCTCCCCCCCCCCCAATCAAGAGAAATACAAGGTAAAAAATCTCACTAAAGAAAACCACAATTGGTATATTTTTATCCGGGAAGTATGATACTACTCGGTCGTGTCCCAACATAAATCATGATTGAGAATTTGGAATATTCGGATTCGAGTTAAGAATGATAAAGGAATTTTTGAACTTTTGATTACACTACAAAAGATAATAGCACGAATTAAGAACAATTAACTAGCGCGAAATTTAAATGCACACAACGTAATAACGCGAGCTAAAACTGAAATTTAAAATCTAAGGCACGAATCTTAACAATTTTAACAGACCTAAAAAATCACAAATTTTAATAAGAAAATTTTAGGAAAAAGAAATGAATTTTTTATCTATTTTTGAATTTTTTATGAATTTCAAAGTTTAATGATTTAACTAAAAATTAACTTTTTCTAAAAATTACCACTAAAATTTTATTTTTATTTTTCAAAAATACTAGATTTAAAAAGAAAATTTTATCAAAAAGAATTTTAATTTTTCAACTATTTTTCTATTTTTTATGATTTTTCTAAGAAAAAGTAAATCAATTAAATCTATTTTAATTCCTAGAAAATACAAATCAAATGAGAAAAATAAAGAAAAATGGTTTTAAATTGCTAAAATGGTGCAGAAATACAATGGTGCAAAAAGCCCCAAATTTTATGACCTAATTGAACCCTAATTTGTTCAATTAAAACAAAACCCTAAGTTTAATAAAACTAATTTCTAAAATTATTAATTCTATTTACTAATCTAGAAAGAACAGGGTAGGAATTGTAAGAAAAGGAAAGTGAGAATGTAAGCGGTGAACTTTTGGAAATTTAACTACAAGGAAACTGTTACTCCTCAACTATTTAATGAAATGACAAATCAAACCCGTACGAAAGCTAGCTTATTTTTGTGCTTATTTAAAAAGTTCTTTTCATGAAAAAACTCAAAACAGTGAAAGTTGCTAGGACTTAATCTGCTACAAACATAATGAAAGCATTTCAACTTTTATCTACACAATAAGGCTAGAAAATTAGCCAAATCAAAACTGTTACAGAAAGTGCATGTTTTATCAAGCTTTTTGAATTGGCTTAAATTGAGCTTATTACTATGATAGAAATTTTAAAAACTAAAAGAGAACTACTTTAGTCTTAAGATGTTACTAGATGTCGTATTTAAACCAAAAAATTAACTAGAAATATACAATTTCACAAGAAAATTGAGAATGAAAAAGTGAAAGTTCTTACTGAAACTGTTTTTATCTTTTTCTAATAATCCTAAAGACTTAATTCTAGAACCTTAAAGACTGAATTTTTGAATATAAAGGCTGAACAATTGACTTTGACTTAACTTAGATAAACAAAAGCCCTAGTTTTAATTTTCCCCCCCCCCCAAAAATTTTATTCCCCCCCCTCACCCAACTAATAGTGAAAATTCAATAAGAAAATTAAACTAGGAATCAAAGTGCTGCTATGTAATGTTCTTTGCTGATGCACTTGGCTTAGCACTTCTAATGTAATCTAAACTTTGAGAACTAGAATTCCTAACATAGTTCACTAAATGTACCTAAGTTTAGATTGACAGAAATTTAACAATTGAAAGCTATAAAACACAAACTCCTAACATCTCTTTCTCACTAAATCTGCCCTGGTGCAAATGAAAGTTTTTAAACTCTAAACTCTTGAGTTCAACTCACTAACTTCTAAATCCTATGTAAAACCTTATTATTTGACTATACTCAGCTATTTAAGGAATTTTGACTAGAATGCTTTTGACTTAAGATCAAATGCATCAAATCCAACGACACCATTATGTAAACTGACAACACTAATCCTTGCACTTAAAACTGATTTTAACACTAAAGCTGGTAAAACCTTATATCTACATACTCTAAAACTCACCTACTTAAGCTATTGAATCATTTAAACCTACAGCTTATTAATAAGAAACAAGTATTTTCTCTCCTAGCTATTTCCTATAATTTTGACAGAATTGTAAAATTATGAAGCCTAAATGAATTTTGACTTAGAAAGTTTAACACTACAATATCTATAGTCTAGTCTTAAGCAAAATGAGCAGGATTAAACAATTGATTACAAATGAATAAGCTAGAATGAATTGAATCTTTTTTTTTAAATGCTAAAATGAAATGAGAAGTGAAACCTGAATTTTTGGGAGTTCACAGAACTCGGACCACTCTTGTAGAGTGATTGCCTCAAATCCATAAACCTAAGTGGCTTCCAAAGCCTCTAAACCTGAATAAGCTATATAAAAGCTTATTTCCTCTTGAACCTCCAAATTTGAATCAAATGAACTCAAATGGACATGATTTGATGTGAAATGATTGTAAATGAGTAAATGAATGATTAAAACAGATTTTTAAATGAATTTGAGCTTATGAACATGAATAAGCTCAAAAGAGCTTATTGACTTATTGAGGTAAAATCGACTTGGAATTGAAATCAAAGTACAAATATACTTGAAAACTGAATGTAATTGCTCAAAATGATTACGTACAAGCTGTATTAACAAAAGTACAAGTGATGAAAGCTGAATTTTAAAATCTTAAAGAAAATGCTTGAAAAATAAGAAAAATACAAACTGAAAAATAAAAGCTACTAACTAACTAACTAAAAGTGAACCCTAAACTCCTATTTATAGAGAATGGAAGAGGAGAGGAGAGAGTTTCTTGAATCTTCCATTTAATCACAGCCTTTGATCATTCTTCCTTTGATTTGTGGCCGTTTGATTATAGTGATATGTTTAGATCCAAAGTGGATTTGACATGTGGCGAAAGTGATGTGTAGTATGGAAATATATCAAGTTTATATGTAAATGAGCGGAGGGAAGGGGATTTGGCAGCTTGGTTTATTGTCAAAAAGGCGGTGAAAATTCTGTTATGGGTATTAGGGAGTAAGTTTAACCCGCGGATGTATGTTGTGAAAGTTTGAAGGTATTGCAACCACTTTTAAGTCCTTGGCGTTTCATTTCTCCTTTTCCAAGTGTAATAGATCTTCGGAAAATTGCACTTCTGTCCCTTGTGTTTGGTTATTTTTATCTCTCTCTTTTATAATTCAACTTTACACTTTTGCAAAAATGTTAGTCCCTTTGAACTTGAAAACTTCCAAATAAAGTTCCCCCCCCCCCCACCTTTGACTTTGAAACTGTCAATATTGATCCCTTGGCACTTTACTTGGCTTTCTTTCTTGCTATATTGGCTGATCCGGCTTTGATCTTTGGCTATTCCTTTGCTCTTGACTTGTCTTTTCCGTTTCCTTGTCGGTTTTTGACTGGTTTTTCTTCTTTTTGTCCTTTTTATCCTTTCCTGCACAATAAACACAAAAGCACATATTTTTCTATTCTTTTGGCATTTTCTGGCTTTTATTTGGCAAAATCCCGGGTATTTATTATATACAATAATGGCGATTTTATCAAAAATCCCCAAACAAAGGATTGCCGTGTCCTGCACGCAATTGTTATCAATGTACACATGTTGAAACTATCAAGTTTCCAAAATGCCCTTGTTTTCATCTTTTATGAATCACCTTTTTAAACAACTTAAGCTTTTCTCAACATTTAATCTCTTGAAACACGTTAATGGCAATCATTGCAACTTTGCAACTTAAGGACATTTAGAAATATGCCTACTCCCGATTAAAAGAAACAAAAGAGGAACATTCGTCATCCTTGACTTTCACTAGACTAAAACAAAGCTATTAAACAAGATCATTGTCAATATAAGTCCAAAATGATTCAGCGCATATACTTACAACTTGGAACTTTCAACTCCCAGAATAAATTAATGAATAAGATGTGTGCACACTTTTTAACTCAACCATAGATCAAATAATCTTCATAGTTTGAAATTCATCTAACTTTACGAAATAAGCTGTGAGCTCAAATGTTAATAACAAAGATAAAATCTCGACTCAAAGCTAAAAGAGATTAGGGAAACAAAACTATAAATTGAATTGAGAAAATGAAATTATAACCGATTCTTGTATATTTATCCATGTACTATAGATTATATTTCTTTTTGCAAAAGGAATGTTGTTCTTAGATCGAAACCCCTACTTAGGGCCTGTTCTCCAAATAGGAATATCGCAACAACAACCGGTGTCTAGTTCGAACCCCCCTCCGCTGCAAGCTTTGTGGTTTATCGCGCACAACACCGTTTTCACAAAGCCCGTAGAATCCAAAGTCCCTTAGTTGCAATCCATCACCTAGGCTCGCTCCCTAGTGTATGAATGCTACGAACCTTGATTCCACGTATATAGTTTTAATCCTTAGTTGCGACCCCATCCGAGTCTTTCTCTCAACATGGATACGCCCAACGATTAAAAACATATATAAAGCTTTATGTATTCTTTTTTGCGAATCATCATTTGGCATCGATAAAATAATGCTTTTGCATTAGAAATGCTTCATTGGCATTCTTTTTATAATTATCTTTTTGATGAATGGAAAAATTTCATTTTAGAAAAGCAACTTATAAATTTGAAACCAAAAATCTTACTTACATATTAAAATGAATCTTGTTTTCAAAAGTAGATACTTTTTCTAATACATTGTTGACTTAGCTAAATTAAAAAGAGCACGTATGATTAAGTGTGTTAAGAGCTTGTGGGAGTAAAAAGACACAAATCATTCATATAAGCTTTAGGTTTTCCAAATAAACCTTGCTTAAACAAATACACTTATATTTAACTACATCATTTCTTGTTCTTCACATTTTAAAATCCAAAGCAATAGGATTTGTGAAAGCTTAGCCCTACAAAAGGTAGGTTAAAGAACTACTTAGGGGGGGGCATTTTCACCCGGTCAAGTCAAAATTAACTCCTATTTCTCACCAACGGACTACCAAAAAGTGGTGTTTTTTTCTCAAACTAAGCTTCTTTTGAGCTTTTCTTGTAAGCAAAAATTTAAAATTTTCTCACTTTTTCACAAAAAGGTAATTCAAAAAGATTCAAACAAGGTTGCGTGAAGTGCAAGTCAATATCGAAGATATCCTTCCCCAAACTAAAATGAAACTTGTCCTCAAAGTTTAAAAATAAGGGTCAAAAGGAATCTTTAACAAAAATTCTATGGTCATGCCAAAAGAATAGATGTTAGTTCGATAAAGAACAAGGATAAGAGATTTCCTTATTTATGAAGAGAAGATTGGAGACCATCGATGGAAATTGTGGGAATTGCTTTGTCCGGTCCACAATTTTAGAACGCATGACAATGCTTCCCAAAATCCGAAAACCTAGACAAAAATCACAAAACATCCAACAAGAGACGAAAAAAACAAGCTTCCTCTCATTTTTACATTGTTAGCTCTAAAACGTCTCCTAAAACGGCTTAGTTTTTGGTAACCGAAACAAGCTATACTCAGCCCCCGAATTTTTAATTTGTCCTGGGAAGCAAAGAAAATAGAAAGAAAATGAAAAAAGGAAAAAAAAGAGGTAAAGCATGGGGTACCCTTCCCCACGTAAGCGCTTGTTTATATAAGAGTCCCCATCGCTTGACACTTTCCCCTAACAGGTTATTTATTGGTGGATAATAGCAATGGTGAAGAAAATCTAAGAGGTGGAAACCTCCCCAAACTAGGGATGAAAGATATACCGTAGCATTTTTGATTCCGGGTTCAAAAAACTTTTTAGAAAAGAGTTTCAAGATTGAAAATGAGAACCCGAAAAATGCTTTGGTATCATTAAAGTCCATTAAGGGTGGGTGGAGTGGGTCAAAAACATCAAGAGTCAAAAGAGCTTTAGATGGTTCTAAAATCAAGAGTCAAAAGAGCTTTAGATGGTGCTAACTCTTTTGAACTCTTATCCTTAAAAGCATCATTATCAAAAATACCCGGATTAAAAATTTTATCTTCACTCCCCGTGGAGTAAGATGCGGGTAAAACCTCGGGATAGGTGACAAATGGTAAAAATGATCGGGTAGTGAATGTGAAGGTATCTTCCTCTTCATCTAAAACAACATTTTCACCTATACCCGGGTAAGAAAGTTCACTTGTATTAATTTCATCAAAAACATTAACCTCAGCCATCACGGGCTCGTCATCAAAAGTAAATGACTCATACTCGGAGAAAATCACGGAGTCATCCGAAAGTAAGCATCGATCCGCCTCCTCTAAAGGCAAAGTCAAATATCACAACGGGATAGTAGAGGATGGAACAATATAGGAGAAATTCGAATAGAGTAGAGAGACTAAAGCGTGTAACTTTTCAATTAAAAAAGATAATCTCGACAATTTCTCCGAAGAGAAATGTCAACTAAAAAATAAAAAACTAACAAAGATCTTAGAAATGTCGAGATCAATCTCTCCTCCGTCTTCCTCAAAATCAACACAATCATAAAAATCGTCATCATAATCGTCATCGTCGTCGGTATCATCGTCATCGACACAAACTTCACGATTTCCGGTGAAATCTGAGCAAGGAGAGCAATCTACACCATGGACTACTCGTAATATGAAATCATCGATGTGCGAACTAATTAACACTCCCCCAAACTAAAGTATCGGATTCACTTGGGTTTGAAACAAGGGTCTCAACACTAATCGTCTCCGTTTCCGGAGTAGTGTTAATATGCCCGTCTCCCATTATGAGTGAATCCTTAGGCTCTACATTTTGCGAAACGGGAGTGTGTATTGTATTCGGATGAACCGCATAAAATCCCAAATCATCATCATCGTCGTCAATGATAATCTTCTGAATTCGAGCTCTAGCTTCAGACTCTCTAAGCTCTTCTGCTTCTTGTATGATTTTTCGAATTTCAATGCTTAGGCCATTGAATCTATCCTTAAGCTCATGAATCTTATCTTCACATTTCCTTTTATAACCAATATCGATTTCCTCCTTTTGATATTCTCTTATTCCTAAATCATTCATCCATTCTTTCATCTCTTCTAAACACTGCTGCTTCTGAATCTCCAAATCTTGGATTCTCATTTCTTGAGAAGATTGACTTTCATTTAAAGCTTGATTAGCTTTTTGAAGTCTCTCCTCAGCAAGCAGTTCCACCGTACTCTTCTCTTCTTGATTTTTCTGAATTAGGTTAGAAGTTTCTTGTTTGAGTGGTTGAATTTCATTAAGGATTTGTAAATCCTTAAGAAGATTTTGCAACAATTCTTGCAAATACTCAGGTTGAGTTTGCTCTTCTTCCACAACTTGCTTGATCTTAAAAAATTTCTCCTCAGTAAGCAATAACTTGATGCTCTTTTCATTATGAGGTATGGTATGTGCTTAATTACACATACCTTCTACCTTTTAAAACGAGCTAAAATAACCAAAAACGGACTCAAAATGCCAAATATATGCTTGTTTTGCTAATTGTGTTGTGCAGGAACGGATATCTCACAAAAAGACGAAAAAACCAAACAAAAAGCGACAAAACAGGACACGGAATGGAAAAGTGTGTGAAGACGAAGCCCAATCAAAGTCAAGTCTACTCCGAGAAGAAAAAGCAAAGAATAATATAACTTGAGGGGTAAAAAAATGCCAAACCCCTAAGTTATATTATCATATAAACCACGGGGGCTGATTATGCCAATTTGGGAAACTTCATTTATAAAAGAAAGAAAGGGGAAAAAGAGAATGAAAAGAAGAAAGATGTGGAAGGGCTTTTCTTGTACACAAACCAAACATTCCCTTAATCATCTTCAACCTCTCTCTGTCACAACCCAACTTGTATAAACCTTTTTCCCAGCCTTCCCGCCAATACCAAAACCAGCCAGCACCCTGTTTTGCTCCCATACTTCTCCCCTGCAAAATCACTCAACACCCTACTACTACCCCCCAGCTTTATAAAGTCCATGTTGGCAATCCCTCTCCATTCCCAAAGCATTTCGATGGCTGAGATTGATTCAAAAGAAGCACAAAACTAATTGAAGGCTGGGATTTGCTTTAGACTTACCTCACACAACAAGCACACTTTGTTTTTGTTATCTCTCCAAAGAAACAAGCTGCAAGTCCTGAGATGAAGACTTCGGCTATAAATAGACTCATTGTAAGCCTTTGAACCAATGTTAGAAAAAACTAGTTTTTCTTTAATTTTTAATATAACTTAGCTTATTTTAGTTATTTACAGCTTTTGCTTTCAGCTTTGTAACATTCCCAAGTTTTAATGCAAATTTGAGTTTTTAAGTCAATTTACAATACCAGTGTTAAGTTCTTAATCATATTGTTTTGTGTTCAAAAAGCTCTTACCACAGCTTCCTTATAAGCTGTTTTCATTAAGTGAGATAAAAAAGTTAAGTAGTTAAGAGAAAATCACAAATATCACTCTCAAATATACCACAGCTTATGTTATGGATGATAAGCCAGTTCTGGATGGGCTTATGGACTCTCACTAGCTTGTTCTATGCAAGCTAGAGCTCGTAGATTTTATTTGACCCTGTTTTGAGCAAGGGTGTAGTAAGTCTCTCTTTTTCTTACTTTACTTATCTATTGCAGAACTGCTAGTTTATTTAATACAACTGTTGGTTTTAAGTTTATACTGCTAGACTAATTCATGCTTATTTAAGTACTTATTATTGATTGAAAATTGCTATAAGTATTTTACCTTGTTATTTGATAATCCGTTTTTAATTAGTTTGAAAAAAAAATGAT
This sequence comes from Tanacetum coccineum, assembly GCA_026074375.1. Taxonomy (NCBI): domain Eukaryota; kingdom Viridiplantae; phylum Streptophyta; class Magnoliopsida; order Asterales; family Asteraceae; genus Tanacetum; species Tanacetum coccineum. Next base: position 93,817 of record BQNB010005646.1, read on the forward strand.
TTTTAGAAATGTTAAAGGCTGTTTTGAACAAGCATGTACAACTCCAATTTAGACTGCGAGTTTATTTTAAGGAACAGTACTAACTCTACACTAGCAGTACTAACTCTAAGTTAATACTGGTAGTTCACTTTTTGGAACAGTACTAACTTAACACTACCAGTACTAACTCCAAGTTAGTACTAAGTATCTTAACTATAATACTGTTGTTCTTTTAGCTCATCAGCTTATTATTTCAGCTTGTTTAAGATTTCTTTAGCTTTTTAGAGTAGATTAAGCCTATTTTAGTTTACTGTTTTCAGTAGAACTTATTTGTCTTTTCAAAATAATTTTAAGAGTTAATCAGTTTTAGTTTTCTAGCTTATTTACAATTATAGTCTATTCTGGTTGCTTATTCTTATGCTTAAGTGCTTATTTTGGGTAGTTAACCTTCTGTTTTAGCTTATTTGCTTATTTCTTGTTTAATTGTGTTTTGTTAAGGCTAGCAGTACTAACCTTTAGCTAACAGTACTAACTTAAGCCTAGCAGTACTAACTCTAAGTTAGTACTGGTAGTTAATACTGGTAGTACTGTTGTTAGTACTGTTGTGTTTCTCTTGTTTAATTTAGCTTAATTGCATGCTTAATTTGCTTATTTAGATTTAGATTAGCTTATTTGTCTGTCTTAAGCTTATTAGAGCTTATTTGTGCCTTAGTGTAGAAGTTTTAAGCGTTTTTGCCTGTTCTAGTTTATGTTCTTGTTTAATTTTTATGTGCATTTGCTTTCAGTATTAATTCACAAACATTCCTTGTTACATTCAAACACCAATCATCAATCGTCTTTCGATATTCCATTCTAGCCTCGTTGGGACATAACGACCCGGGAACACTCTATACTGCTTCCGGTTTTCTTGATCTCGCGGATTCTGATCCTTGTTGTGTATTTATATTTCTTTGTACGTATTAATACATAAAAAGAGGTGTGAGTTTACGCTAGTCAGTTATATTTAAAAGGGAGAAAAGTTCAACGTAGATCCACAATTTAGTAAAGATCCAATGAACCAATCACAACCCTCTATTTTTTCATTAAATTAAATAAAACCTACTTTCTACCTCTTTTTAAAAAATTAAATATCTCACAAACCGTTAATCGTTACGCAAAATAAAACATACCACCGCGATGAGAATTAAATCATATTTCTATAGAGGGGCACTTTGATATACTTTCGACGAACTTTTTTTTTTTAATTTTTTTTTCAGTCACGTCTGAAAAAATCACATGTGATTCTGGAAAATCACATGTGATTCTGGAAAATCACATGTGATTCTGGAAAATCACATGTGATTTTGTATCACAAATCACATGTGATTTTATTAAATCACATGTGATTCTGATATAAATCATATGTGATTTTTTCAAAAGTGACTGAAAAAGAAATAAAAAAATCGTCGAAAGTATATCAAAGTGCCCCTCTATAGAAAGATGATTTAATTCTCGTCGTGATGGTGTATTTTTTGTCGTTTGACGATTTATCGTTTGCGAGATATTTTATTTTTACAAAGGAGGTAGAAAATGAGTTTTTTTAATTTAATAAAAAAATGAGTGGCTATTCTTGGTCCATTGAGTCTTTGATAAATATTGGGTCTATATTGATCCCATCTCATTTAAAAGGTACCGTGATTGCAAAACTTTTATTGTTTCTTATTTAATACTACCTCCGTCTCATATTTATAGTCTAGTTTTGACTTTTTGAGTTTTTCTTTGTCAATTTTGACCTTGAATATTTTTTTTATATAATACTTGATAAAAATTATACCAATGAAAAATGCATTTAAAACTCAATTTATTCATATATTATGCATTAAATATTAAATAGTACAAACAAAAATATTAAATGTCAAAATTGACAAAGAAAGACTCAGAAAGTCAAAATTGGATAATAAATATGGAACGGAGGTAGTAAAAAATTTCAAGTTGGAAAAGCTTAAAACAGGTTTAAGTAGGGATGACAATGGGTCGGGGAATTTCGAGGATCGTACTTACCATCCCCATCCCCGTTTCTCAGCCTCATCCCCATCCCCGTCCCCGTCCCCATCGGGGAATCGATGGTGGTCGGGGGGGCACGGACTGGACTCGGGAGGGGCGGCGAGGGGTTTGGGGGCGTTGTGGGCGAGTTTCCCCCCCCCCCCCCCCCCCCCCCCCCCCCCCCCCCCGCTGCATTCGTCGGCCTATGAGTGGGCCTTTGTCGGTCGTGTTACTTAAGTGTCTGGTGTATTTTGTCGTTGTTTTTATTCGTTGTGTGGTCTCAGTGGTGTCTACTTTCGGTGCCTTCTTTTCTCTTTATTTCCTTTAGCTCTTTATGTTTTAGTTTTTTTTTTTGATCTTTCATTTTTATTTTTTTTTATTTTTTTATTTTTTTTCAAACGATCCTCCTTCTCTTCTTTTGTTTTTTTTTTCGTATCTTTAACCCTCATTATGTTTGCTCCTATCATGAAACTCGCTCATGTTTTTTCTTTGCTTATTTTCCCGCTCGCTCATCCTATCATCTTTCTTTTCTTATTTTTTCAGCCCTCTTTATCCCATATGTTGTATCTTCTAAATAAGTTATTATGGAACTGTTATAAAATCGTATATCTTTTCGAATGTGTTTTTTGGTTTTTTTCTCTTATTTTCGTCTTTTTTTTTGAACGGCCATGAGTTTTTCTTAGAGCGTATTCCTCGTATTTTTTCCTTCTTGATTCATTGTTGTTTTTATCAGACACTTAAATTGGTGTTTTGTTGGTTTACATGTATATTCTAGGTCTTTTCCTTTCCTTGGATAGTCTTCGCTTTTTCCCTTATCCCTTGTAACATCTGCCTCTCTCTTACGCTAGCTTTACGACTTTTCCTCTTTCCCTTTTTTCTTTCGTCTTCTGTCTTTTTTGTCCTCTACTCTTGTTATGTTACCCTTTGCTTTTTTTCTCCGCCGTTTTTTCTTTTTTTTTTTTTTTATCATCTTTTAAGTTCTATATTTTAATGTTTCTTTTTTTCAGTATTACAAGATGTCGATCGACGGGTTTGGTTTTCTTTTCTGAAATTCCTTTTGTTCCCGTTTGCTTTTACTCGCGATGATAAAAGATCTTAGATAGGTCTATAGACAATCGTGTTAGTGGAGAGGTGTCCTTGTTTATGTGTTTCGTTATTGTACGTGTTTTATTGTTACGGAGCTTGTTGTGAAGAGAGTGAAACACATAATTCTGTACATTATATCGAATCAGTATATCCTTTTGTTATGGTGTATTAAAGAATTTATTTTATAAATGCTTTTGGCGCGCCAGGTGGGAAGTAGTCACTCTAGTTGATAGTTAAGCACTTATACCTAATGTGTGCTAATGATGAATGCTTGTTGAAGCATTAGAGTGTGTATCATGTAGCTTTACTATTTGGTCTGACAGCTCAACTTGGTTCTTCAATGATCTGCATGTGGGCATATCACCAAAACTGCTTCCTTGGCTAATGACGTTTATTTTTATACTCTTTCTCTAAAGTTAGCTCTTTTGTTTAAATCACAATGATGATTTCGAGAATAAACAGGTTTTATGTTTCCAGCTCATTTTGTATATTTATCATATAATTTGGTTTTTTTTTTTTCATGTTATTTGGTTTATATCACCATTTAGCATACTATGATATTTGAACTTGTTATAAGGTGTTATTGTTTTTCTTCTTTCAGTATGTGCAGAAATCTATGCCATGATTGACTTTGACCCCCTATAGTGTCCCCCCTCTCCTAATAATAATGGTATGCGAATAATGCTTACATTGGTTGTCACCACCTCTCAAAATATTTTGGTAGTAACGGTATTTGAGTATAACAATGGTGTACGCTCCTCGTCGAAGAGGATTTAAACATATTGCCATTGATTATAGGTAATCGCAGTTACGACCTATAAATGGGAGCTTTCTCTACTACTTTTCGGTTTATTACTGAATCGTGTTCATTTCCGATTCGCCATAGCAAAATATCAAGGATGCTTTTTACTACATATAGGATCCCATATCGCTTAAAAGTCATTAGACTATTTGTACTTGAGTACATATTTAATGTAGACAACTGCGGCTCAATACATTACCAAAAGATTGACTTCTAATTTTTTAGAAAGAATAATACAAGTTGGCTATGAATGTAGAATAAACATCCCGCGGTAATCGTCATCATCTTCATGGATATTCTGCCCTGTCTGGCCTCCACGCCTCCGATTGTCTATATCGCCATAGTACCTGATATTACTATGCTAAAAGGTCAAAAAATGTGATGAACGTGAATTCAGACTGTTTGATCGCGGTAAACAGGTGTGTTATGACACACAAGATCGAGTTTTATATATAGATAGACTTGTTGGAGAAAACTTATTCAGTGAGTTTCTAAACATCTAATATTGCACTGAGTCTTTATAATGCCTGATATAGCACTTAACTAGATTTGTGCTCGCCATGAATTTCAGAATAATATTATTGCGCTGCTTTCTATGTGTACTATCCTTCTTTTTTCTAACACATTCTATCTCAATGTAATGCAACCTATGAGCTCCAAACTAAGGACCTAATCCAGAAAGCGTGGCGGATTTGTGTTAGTGTTAGTGTCCCGATTTGATCTATCCACAACACTCTTGCGCCTTAACGTACAATAGCCAATTTATCGTTCATAAATAGAATATAGAAGGACCTTCACGGCAACTAAGCTGTATTACTTAGCAACTAAATATTCAGGCTAGTAATCCTGATAGCTATTCCTAACTTTTGATAAACACTTTGATAAATATCTTCCAGGAACTAATAACTATGTCCTAATAGGGTTAGAAAACAATTAGCAATGTAATTCACCCGTAGCATTGTTAAAGAAACAAATTCCACGTATGTACAATGGTGGGCCTGTATGAACTCAACTTCTGAACTGTGAATGGTTAATATCACATACGCTATCCCATAATTAGAAGATGAATGTGTCCGACATTGTAATCGAAAATTGTGTCAACCTAATCATTAGTGTTAGGTCGTATATTTCACCGACCTTTAATCACTTTTGATTTATTATTCGTCGTATTAGCATATTATACTATCGTTCGTTGTTTGCTATATAATTAAGGAGTGGTAGTATAATTATGTAGTGACATGTGCTCTTTTTCTTTTAATGCGGAGTTAGGACATTTAATCGTGATCACACTAATCTAATCGTCGATACGTCACCTCGAACAATAAGATGGCTTACTAATGTTTATCGATAACTAATCAACTCCAGTAATTATAGTACTTTTGGATTAACTATATTTTATCACTGTATAATGTTGTTTAGATCGTAACTCACTCATCTATATCGTTCCTATCCTAGAGATCTAATGAATATCTCATATTTCATAAGTAAAACATCCGTTTTTATAAGTTTAAAACTGCGCATAGACTTATTCTTAGTTTAGAGTCCGTGTTCTTTGTGTGCTTTACAGCTCCACGCTTCTGTATAAGACGATTGTGTCATCTAAATTGGTATACATTTTAAATCTTTGGTTTCTCTTGTAGTTAGTTTGGATCTATCCAGATTGGCTACCACCCTTAACAGGCTAGAAAGATCTATTCAGATTGGGATCAACAAAATTCAATAACTTCACGAAGGTAGTGAACTTTGGCACATAAATGTCTAGCACCTTTAGTGATTCCAGACTCATTAGATATAGTGATTGCTCCAGTATTATCACAATACATATTTATGGGTTCTTCAATTGTGGGAACAACACCAAGCTCAGAAATGAATTTTCTAACCCAAACGGTGTCACACCCCCAGACGGGGCCTGGACGGAATACGAGTCCGGAGGCGTGACGTCATCATATTTCGAACACAAGGCACAAGAGAACGACCACTAATGGACGTTTTGAAAATCATAACTCGTTGCGTTGTTTAAAAATAGATAAGTTTTACATAATTTAAAAGAAATTAAACATTTGCGGAAGCGAAAATAAAATATAGCGGAAGCATAATTTGGGTTTCAAAAGACAACGAGTATGAATGATAATAAAGACTTGATAAAAGGTATCATATTGCACGTAGACTCCACATAGCACGTCAAGAAGTCCAAAGCTAAGCACCTGAGAAAAACATGCTAAAACGGTCAACATAAAGTTGAGTGAATTCATAGGTTTAAGTAAAACATTTATGAGGATCAAAAGGTTAAGTGAATACTTCCTTACTCGCAGTATCATGAAAAGTATTTAGTAATCAGAAACGTTCAACCAAAGTAGTATGGACCACAAGACTTCAAAACGTATGTGACAGTTATAGGAGATATAACTTCACATAAAATGGGGTGGGTATTTACGTTGCACTAAGCTCATGACACCGAAGCTAATTACGTTTATAGCATAGTTTATTGCTAGGTTGAAACAAGCCCCCGAGGTAACTGACCAAGACTACCTTCTTAAGTTTCGACATGGTATATATCCGTTTATCGGGAGCCCCGTGGGTAGTGAGCGCTACTCACCCGGATAGGGATAATTAGTCCCAATAGATCTATTTATAACACTCGCGCTCCCTCGACCGGTCCTCCAGTCAAGAAATTGACGGTTCATGATAGGTGGGGCAGTAGTGGTCTAAACGCTACTTAGGCAACACGTAAACGGGGAAAATCTCACGTAAAGCACTTGTGTCCATAGTAAAAGAGTGTAATATCAATCATGTAACCAGTTTGAAATCAACGTATATGAGTTTGAAATTCAGTAATGTAAACAAGTTTGTAAACGAGCATGTTTCTCACCCCAAAAGTTATAAGGAAAATATAAAACAAGTAAAACGTGGGGCTATGAACTCACCTTGATGTTGCAGAGCAACTAGCAGAAATGCAAATAATAAGCACAACACAAACGGAGAACGGAACGGCTTGACCAAAAAGTTGCAGTTTATCTTAACGGTTATATCCCACTAGCTTAGGATGATGAATTGGGGTTTTTCGATGGATAAGCCCATCAATGCGACACGTTGATAAGGGATTTGGATTACAAGTTGTAAGGGTTTTGGTGGTTGGTTAAATAAAATACACCGCAAAGAAAACGCAAAGTATGTAATATATTCCGTATATATTACATATGAAAAAGGAACAATTATATAATTCATATGGTGAATTATATAATAAAGACAAACAACTAAAAGAATAAGTCGCAATGTATAATACTTTACAAGTATTATATAAGAAACGTAAGAAAAATAATCGTAACAATATAATTCGACACGTTTTTCGTAAATCGTCAATTAAATTAATAAAACGTTCTTGTATAAAAGTAAACACGCGTTTTTAAAGTCACGAATTGAATAAAGGACGTTTTTAAAGTTTTTACAAAACTTATTATTTTATTCATTAGAATCATAAAATGATTTTTATATATTAGTGTTCCGTT
>BQNB010005647.1:1610-101208 GCA_026074375.1 Tanacetum coccineum
AAATATCAAGTTGAATCAAGTTCTGTCATGTTATTAAGGGGTGTTTGGAATAAGTGTGTTTGACCTCAAATAGTCAAAGTGACTAGGGGAATTTCATTTGGAATGCCGAGATTTCTCAAGTTATTAAGTTTTCAAGAGGTTTTGAGGTTTAGTTTGCTTTATAATTCATTTTGAGGCTCATTAAGATATGCTAGCACCAGGGGAATCTGTCTATTGAGTTTTTGCTTGTTAAAATTTGAACTAAGCCACTCAAGGCTTGGTTATCTCTTGTCCTGTGTTTTTGCACACTCAATAAGAGTGTCTAAGTACAGGTTATCCCTCTAGGATACCTGCACATTTGTTTCTTGCCTTTTTTGCCAAGTACAACATTACTAACAGCAGTTAGTACTGCTGTCAATTTAGGATTCCATTTTAGCTAGTAAACTTAAGTCTTAGGATTTAAAATTCAATAGTATTATGGTTTTCTTATAGCTTAATATAGAGTAGCTTTTATCTTGCACTTTCTTGCTAAATTTATAGAGTTAAGTTGCTGTCAAAAGTCATAAAAATCCAAAAAGTCCAAAAACAGTAGGTTTAAAATTTTAGCTTTTAGATTATAATATTCTAGCTTATAGCTTAGGTTTTTATGATTTGGTTTCTTAGCTTATATATAGGTAAAATAGTTTTCAAAAGCTGAGTTTCTAATATAGCTTATTGAGCATTTGAGCTTATTTTGTTTTTGAGCTTTTTGAGTTGTTTCTTGAGTTTAGTACTTTCATTATCCATTTCAGTTGGTTTAAGATGTTCCTAGGTCAATTAGCTTTTCATTTCAACCACTTTTTGATAATCTGTTTTAGGGCTTATTAGTGAGTTACAGTCTAGGTTGTGTTTACAAAAAGTGCTTAAAATTAAGTCCGTTTTAAATTCCAATAATTAGTTTTTGAAAATAAGCAAAAATAAAAAAAATACAAAAAGATGGGGTTTGCCTGCCTCAAACCCACGACCTTCCTCTTATAGACCATACGTGTTAACCATCATGCTACATTAGCTCATCTAGTAATCTTTCCCCAAATTTAATACTAGTACCCTTTTTCCTTTTCTTTACATTTAATAAGCCGTAGCTTATACAGCTTATTTTGGAGCTTATTTGTTTAGCTGTGTGATTAGTTGTATTTTTCTCGTATTCCTTGTTGCTAGTAGTATTTATCCTGATTTTTTGAGAATTTTCCCTTTATTAGATTATTTTCTAGGATTTTCCGTAGGTTTAAAAATTGAAAAATCAATAAAAAATAGAAAAAAGTTTCAGAAAAATACAAAAAAATAATTTTTAGTTTTATAAAAAATAGCTTTAGGTTTACATTCAGTAAAATCATTTTCACCACTTTTAGATTTTAATTTTCATTTTTAAGCTTTTAAATTTAAGTTTAAAAATAGGAATTTAATTTTTAAAATAGTTAAAAATAGTTTTCTTTGCTTTTATAGTATTTTAGATTTTTCTAAGCTTAAAAGTTATTTTTCCCAATTTTTAGGACTTTATTTGCTATTTTTTAGAATTTAATTAGATTTAAATAGATTTTAATTCATAAAAAATTCAAAAATAATCAAAAAAATATTTTTCTTTTTCCTAAAATTTTCTTTTGTCTTATTTTAGGTTTAGAAATTTAGTTTGCATTTTTAGGATTTAATTTTGATTTACTTGCTTATTTGTCGCGTTTTATTTGTTTCCCGTTTACTTTTTTTTAGTGTTTAATTGCTTTAAATTGTTCATTTTTACTTGTTGCTCTTATTTGGTAGTTATAGATCATAAAAATATCTTTGCTTTCATTCAAATCATAATCCGAGCTTAAACGTGGTTTCAATTGCACAAGTCGTTGGGGAAACGACCCGGGTGATCAATCTTACCCGGTTTAATATACGTATTATATATTATATTATATATATTTTTAAGAGTGAATTTTATCAAGGGTAACTTGGTAATTTTCTTAATTGCTCTTTGGAATATTATTATCAAATATTGACGAAAAACCCCCCCGCTGCCGGGGAATTGAGTTAACAAGAATCCTCGTTATGTGGTTCTGTTGATAAGATTTGAAGATCCTTTCGTCCTCGAAAGTTTCATTTTTGTTAAAAAATTTCAAAAAGTCAAAAAAAATCATAAAATATAAAAAGTAAAAATATTTTTCTTTTCTTTTTAATATAGTTATCATATTAAAAACACAAAAAAATCAAAAATATAAAAATTGTCCATAAAAAAAATTAAATAAACAAAGTTGGTAAAAGAACACCAACATATAATTATCTATTCAAATTGAGATTTTTATCATAATTATGTTTCCGGTGAACTTTAGAAAATGTCCCAAATCGAACCAAAGATTTAACACATGCCATTATTGTGTCCATACCGAAAATACGGCTCACCTTAAAAATCAATTTTAAGAGCTGATCGTTGAAGTAGTTGATTATTTGGTAAAGTCTCTTTCGTAAAACCGTTTAAAAATTATGTATGTGGATAAAAAATTTAAAAAAAAACAAAATAAAAAAAAATTTAGTGTAAATTTATTTTAATTTTTAGAATTTTCCTTTTTAATTTTTCTCCTTCTTAAGTGCATGCGCACTCAGGATTTTTTTTTTCTCCGCAAACTGTAATCATAACCGTCGCAACAACACAACCCTTCTGGTTGTTTTGTTGAACCTTGTAATTTAGAAGAGCCAATTCCCGGACAAACCATAGTTGTGATGGCGGAATCGAATATGGAGGAATTACTCCGTGCACCCACCGAGGGTTATGGAGAACTATTGTTTTACCCGAGATCATGCGATCATTTTGAGGATCAAAACTAATTTGCTTCAATTGGTTCAAGCGAACCCGTTTCATGGTTTAGAAAATGAAAATCCTCATGCTCATATTAATAGTTTCAAAAGGATTACTTCGACCTTACGATTTAGGAATGTGCCTAATGATGTGATTAAGCTTATGATGTTTCCTTATTCGCTCGAGGGAGCCGCTAAAACTTGGTACGAGAAAGAACCCCCGAATTCAATTTTGACTTGGGATGATCTCGTTACCAAGTTCGTTAATATATTCCCCCCCTTCAAAAACCACTCACCTTAAGAACAAAATTTCTTGTTTTTCACAAGAATTCGATGAATCTTTTAGTGAAGCGTGGGAACGTTTTAAGGGTATGCTTAGATCTTGCCCTCACCACGGATTTTCGGAGTTAACTCAAGTTGATACCTTTTATAATGGTTTAACCGAGAACGAACAAGACTCCTTAAATGCCGCGGCGGGTGGTAATTTGTTAAGTAAGACTACTAGGGAAGCTTTGAATATAATTGAAAACAAGTCAAAAGTGCGTTATTCGAGAAACAAAACAAATGCTCTAGGTTAGCTTCTAGGGAAAATGTTAGCAAAAGTGGATGAAACGAATTGTATAAACTTGCGGATCAAACTTTCGACCTACCGCGATTGTTTCTAAAAAGGTATTGTCCCTTCCCCACTGGTTAAGGCGTTTGAGGAAAATTGTGTTACTTATGTTAGCTCATCGCCCATGTATAATTGTTTCGGACTACCGATAATAACAAAAAGGTTTGTGCAACCACGGGAACTTTATAATCAACAAGCCCCACCAAATTCGAGTTAGTAATCAAATGGTACCAACTAAGGTTTTGTCTTCGGTGCAAATCAAGGTCAAAATAGGAAATAATAACATCAAGGTCAAGGGAAATATTTTCAAATGAGTGAACAATTAACCTCAAAGTCAAGTTTTTCATAGGTCAAGTTAATCATGCTTCGAATTTTCAAAACCAAAGGTACAAAATCAACCGATTCAAGTGCCTAATAGACTCAAGTGAACGATTTTTCAAATGATTTTTCGAATTACAAGAAGTCTAATGATCAAACGATTAGGAATTTGCAATACCAAATCACTTCGATGAAAGGAGAGTTAAAGAACGAGATTCAAAATACCATCAAGAATCAACAAACCGCTTTGATGAGTCAAAATAATGCTTTTCAAAACACGTTGCAAAATAATATCAAAACATGTTAAGCAGTTTCCATCGAAGCCCAAGCCTCACCTTAAGGTACACTTCCGAGTAAATACGAATTCCCTAACCCGAAGGCGAGATGAAAGCAATCACTTTACCCGAAGTGGTGTAGCTTACAGGGACCCTCAAATCCAACTAAACCTTCTCCGCAAATTAAGTGGAAACGAGAGACCGAGGAAATAACGGATGAGGAGCAAAATGATTTCCAAGGAAGTACCGCTCAAATCCCACCTCCGGTTATCCCTAAACCAATTCCAGAACCCAGATTCTGAAGACTTTACCCTAAATCAAACTCCGATTCCCGGAACCCGAGATTCTGAAGACGGTACTTAAGGCAAATTATTCCTTACCCTTTAAGACGAGACAATCAAAAGAATCGAGAAAAAGCTTCATACAAAAAGAGAATATCTTTCAAATTGTTTCAAGATTTTGCGTTTGATATAAGTTTTTGAGCGGATGCCTTTGTTTGTTAATGCCGAGATTTAGCTCCTACGATTAGGGATTATTTTTAATGAATAAAGAAAAGTTGCTTGAATTAGTGAAAATTTCAATTGAACCGAGTAATTGCTCCAGATTCGATGCTCCTTAAAAAGCTTTCCCGAAAAGCTAGAGATCCGGTAAATTCCTTATGTCCTTGGAATACCCTGGGAAATGGATATATGTCATGCCTTGGCCGATCTTGGCGAGCATAAATCTAATTCCTCTTTCGATTTGGAAAAAACTTTCGTTGAGCCCAAATCAAAAAAAGAGAAAAAAAAAAAAAATGAGAAAAAAAAGAAAATAAAAAAATATAAAAAAAAAAAAAAAAAAAATAAAAAAAAAAAAAAAAAAAAAAAAAAACAAAGAAAAAGAAAAAAAAAAAAAAAAAAAAAAAAAATAAAAAAAAAAAAAAAAGAAAAAAAAAAAAAAAAAAAAAAATAAAAAAAAAAAAAAAAAATAAAAAAAAAATAAAAAAAAATAAAAAGATAAAAAAAAAAAAAAAAAAAAAAATAAAAAAAAAAAAACACACATCACACACAAACCACAAACAACCTCACAAAATAACACCAAAAACTAAACACTCAAAACACACAAAAAAATCAAAGACTAACAAAAAAAAAAAAAATAAACAGCTAACCATAAAAAATCACCAAAATACAAAAAACACAAAAAACACAAAAAAACAAAAAACAAACAAAAACCAACAAAGAAAAACAAAACAACCATAAAAAACAAATAACAAAACAAACCCCCAAAATGGGCAAACACCAACCCCACCACACAACACACAACCAAAACACACACACACAACGCCCCCACCACACCCCCCCGCCCCCTCAACCACCACACCACACACACAACCACAAGCCCACACACCACCCCTACTCCCCTATAACACACTCCCCAACCCCACCCCCACCCCCCCAACACCCCAAAACCCTACACCACACACTTAACCCACACCCCCAGCACCCCCCCCCCCCCCCCAATCCCTCCCACCCCCACCCTCCACCCCCCCCACCTCCCCCCCCCCGCCCTCGCCACCTTCTCCCCCCGGGCCCCCCCGTCCCCTTCCCCCCATGCCCCTCCTCGCCCCCCCCCCCCCCCACCACTCACTTTCCCCGCCCTCTCACCCTGCCCCCTCCCCCACTCCTCACGCCGTCCCCCCTCCCCCCCCCCTCCCCCCCCACCCCCCCCCCCCACCACTGCCCATACAGCCCCACCCCCCCACCCCCCACCCCCCCCCCCCCCAACACCCCCCACCCCCCCCCCCTATCCCCCCCGTCGCCCCCCACCCACCCCCTCACCCCCCCCCCCCCCCCCCCCACGTCCCCCCGTGACGAAGTTCATGAGTTGAGAGCGGTTCCTTGTCATATGTTTAGAGCATCCAGAGTCCAGATACCAGAGAACAATCTAGACAACCTGTGATTGACAAGAGAAGAAGAAGATGGAACATCTATAGCATTGGATCCCCACAAATGATTGGCTTCAGAGTTGTTAGCAATCTTAGATTCTACAATCTTAGCTTTTTTACTCAAACCTACTGATTTTATTTGTTTGGGTCTCCTGCTATAGATTTTAATCTTTGGTCTTGGTATTTCAACTGAATCAGAAGTGGTTTCCCTAAGATGCACTATTTTCGTGGGAGTGATCCTAGTTAAAGGGCACGAGTTGCCAACTATAGTGAAAAGTCTTCCTGTTGGTTTCCACTTATGTCCTACTTCAGTGAACACTTTACCCGTAGGTTTCCAAATATTTTGCTTTTGGCATTTCTTGACAGACTTAGATGTAGAGCACACATTCATATCATTCACAATATTAAGGAAACACACATCATGATTTACATCAAACATATATTGTTTACATTTAACACAAATTAACTCATAATTCGCATTTAACATAGTATGCTTAACATTTGCATCACAAATAAGGTCTTTAACACGATTCTTTTTATTAGACTTAGATTTAACTCTCCTACGTTAGACTTCTACTTTATTCTTCATGTTGCTACTTGGTGTTTACGAGATCCTATCATTCTTTTTATTGCTTGTAGGCTATGATCTGCAAGTACTAGTAGAACACTTCAATCTTGTAGATGACAACACATGTGTGTTAGAATCAGGTGTTTTAGATGACTCTACCTGTTTATGAATGTTGCTCGAGGATGTGAGAGGTTCTGAAAACCTAACTTTCTTGACTTTGTTCATAGTTTGTAGTGTGCAATTGATCATAGTTTGTAGTATGCAAATCTCTAGCCAACTTCACGTCTGTCACAAACTTGCTCCATTCTGGTGGTAGACTGTTCAAAAACATTGTATTCACTTGGACTTGTCTCATTGGCATATTGATAACATTCATGTTATTGATTAGTTGAGCAAATCTCTAGTAGTACTGATACAGTGTTTCACCCTTCACCAATGAATATCAAACTCGTCATACAATTTACATTCCTTTACTTGTAATGACAATTTCATGCCATGCATAAGAAGCTTAACTCTGTCCCATATCTCTTTGGCAACTTTATGATGATTTACAATGGCATACACATCTGGTGGAAGACCTTGAAGAACGATGTTTATAGCTTTTAGATCACAATCAGCTTGAAGTTTCTCTGCAACCGAAAGTTCTTCATAATTCTTTGTCCTAGTAGTGCCAACCACTTCAACAACAGTTGGCCAAACAAGTGGACCATTTTGAAGTGAGTTAAGAATCATTCTCCCGTTCTCTCGATTCTCTATGTATAGTTACATACGACTCTTCCACGAGTCATATAAGGATTTTTCCAACATGGGAGGACGGTTGTCGGCACCAACAATGATCATAAACTCTGCTAATGTTGTCATTTTGAATTGATTGATTGAATGAGAAAAGATAACTTTTTGATCGTTCAGTTATTAGAGGTTGTTGTGTTAAAGTGTTTATTGTTGGTATGTGCTTAAATACACATACCTTTTACCTTTAAAAACGAGCTGAAATAACCAAAAACGGACTTAAAATGCCAAAGATACGCTTGTTTTGCTAAATGTATTGTGCAGGAACGGATAACCAAGAAAAGGACAAAAAACAAAGCCAAAACGACAAAACTGGACTCGGAATGGAAAAGCTGTGAAGGACAAAGCCAAAGCAAAGCCAAAGACCAGAAAAGTCAAAGTCAAAGTCAACTCAACAAATTAAAGACGTATAAATTACCGGATTAGGATACGTATAAATCGCCAGTATTGGGATACGTATAAATTCCGGATACCAATGATGTATAAATCGCCGAATACCAATTACGTATAAATCGCCGAATTTCAATTACTTATAAATCGCCGAATACCAATTACGTATAAATTGTCGAGTTTAAGACACGTATAAATCTCCGAATATAATAGTGTATAAATTGCCGTATTCAAACACCTATAAATCGTCGGATTCAAACGTATAAATCTCCTAAAGACCCAAAAACTTTAAATCACTTAAAGACACAGATTTTGATGTTTTTACTTGATTTTTCTTATACTTCTTGCTATTCTAAGACTAGTAGAACCTTAAGAATACAAACTTTATGGTTTTTAACACAAAAAATTTGAAATCAAGATTCTTGGTACAAAAAATCTATTCGAACCAAAAAGATGAAATTTTTTTAGTTTTTCAAAGATTTTCTTGTACAACTAACCTATACTAAGATAAACAAAGAATAAAGTTGAGAGCTTTATGGTTTTAGAACACACAAAAAGTAAACACTTCCTTGTTTGGTTCGAACCACACACGAACAAGAAGAAAACAACTCATAAACACACATAAGACCTACAAAATCACCCCACGGCTCTTGATACCAATTGTAGAATACATGTAATATCTAAACTCATAATCAAATGACAAAGAACTAGAGAGAGAAAGTGGAAGGATGAACACTTTTAGAGAGAAAGAAAGAGAGAATATTAGCTTGAATGAAATGAAAAAGTAAACAACCAACACTCTCTCCAAGCTATGGAGAAGGTACTTATACTATGACATTGACCGGCCATGGGCTCTATATGGGATTTCCATGGGCCTTGGGCTTTTATACTTACTTGAGGTTCCAAAAACTATACTACGAGCTATCTTATAATATTATGGAAGTAATCAATACTTTTCGTATTCCTAACACATTTGGTAGATTGTCATGTTCTTATGACCAGCATTTGCAATGAAGATTCAGATGGCCTCAATTCTAGCAAACGATGCAAATAATTCCTTAAAATCAATTCCTTCCTCTTGACGAAATCCCTTAGCTACCAACCTAGCCTTGTTTTTCTATACGCCCCCAAATTCATCGCGCTTGACCTTGAAGATCCACTTAGAATTAATTAGCATGATATAATCTGGACGTGGTACTAATTCTTAAACTTACAGTCGTTCAAACTTATGGATTTCTTCTTGCATTGCTTCGATCCATGAAGATTCAAGCAAAGCTTCTTTATAATTTTTGGGTTTGACTGAAGTGAGGAAAGTATCAAAGTAACACCACATGGCATCGGTTTATAGCTATTTTCATGTTGAGACTGGTTGAGAAGGATTCCCAATCACATTAGCCAATGGATGGTTCTTTGTCTATTTGCTAAGATGTTCTAATGGTTGGTGGTTGGTGTATTACAAATTTGATGACGATTCTTAAGAACTTGGTTCTGAAGTGAGAATGTAGGTCCTTTGTTTAGGATTTGACTAGCCTTTGTAAGACGATAGATAACTTGGATAAATCCAAATCAACTATATGAGAGACACTGACTATGAAAATCAAGTGTTAATGCGGAATCTTAACACAAGAGTAAAGAAGAAATGATAATACTAATTTGCTATAAAGCTCTATGCTTCTATTGATATTTCTCAAAACGTTATAATAACATTGTGCCTTAGGGTTCCTCTTATACACAAAGGAAACCCTAATGGGCTTTTACAAACGTCAAAGGATAATACATATCCTTTCCTAAGATATCTCCTAAGATATCTCTAAGATAACTATTACTATTCTGTTACACAAACAGACTTAACTATAAACAGAATTAACTATGACCAGTACTAACTCTAGTACTGCTACTCTACCAGTACTAACTTAGTACTGCCAGTATTAACTTAATACTAACAGAACTAACTATTACTATCAGACTTAACTGTTATACTACCAGTATTAAGTCTGTTACAATCTATTTTCCCAACAATCCTCCCCTAACTTGATCTTCACTTGTGAACTTCAAGTTCCTTCAAAACATTCTTGATCTTTACTTTATAATACTTTAAGCTTTCTGAGGATGTTGTAAATAGAATTCTTCAAGTTGTTCTTGATCTGCAACACTTCAAGTCTTCTCTTTTTATCTTTGCAGCAACTATTCTTCAAAGCTCTTCAGCACTCCATCATATCAGCAACATTGACAATTATGTACATCAAATCATAGAGTTTCAGTCTATTCTCATCACTTCCAGGTGTGTTAACTCCTGTGAGAGGTGAATCATTGAAAATTTTAAATGGATTTGATGTCTCTTTACCAGTTAGCCATTCACTCTGGAGTAGTCAGTCCTTTGGCCACCAGAAAGGTGTATGTCCATGGTTAACTGAAAACCATTTCAACTCTCAGTACATGAAACATTGGTGAGTTGAATACCATATGGTTTTTGGCAAACCATTACAGCCATAAACGGATTTGATATGCCTTTACCTGTAGCCATTTGCTCAGGGCTAGTCAATCCTTTGGCACCTAGAAAAGGTAAATTCCATGGTGGATTGATAACCATGTCAACTCTTTGTACATGAAACTTGGTGAGTTGATATACCATCCACTTTTTGGTAAAGTGTCAACCATCTAATATGGATTTTGCAATTTGTCTTTACCATAAGCCATAATCTTATGGACTAGTTATGGTTTTTCCACAGCCTTTACCACAAGCCATAAACTTGTGGGCTAGCCAACTCTTCACTTAAACAGATATGGTGAGTTGAAAACCATACAACTTATTTGCAAGTTGTCAACCATAGAACGGATTTGAGAAGTCTTTACCAAGAGCCGTTTGCTCCTGGACTAGCCAGTCCTTATGTCGGTTAGACATGGTGAACTGATAACCATTTGTTGTGTTAGTGCATAGCACCTCCACCAAGTGTTATCCTTCTCATCTCCATCCTAGACTTCTAACTCTATAAACATCACTACTTCCTAATACCAGCTTGCTTTTTCATAATTTTTCACTCAACATTTTAGTGAGGCAATCCCTCATTCATCTTTCCATCCAGAAGCCTTCAATGCGCTCGCAACTCGCCTCATAGTTTGACATACCTCAGCAGATAAAGGATATTTTCTTTCAGACAACATATAAATATCCATTGACTCCAAATTCAAACAGTGTACTCTACAGGTATCATAATATCTCCAACTTATGATCCTTTGCTGACTTAACAAACTCCAAACAGGATCTGTACTAAGAGGTTCTTCAAACATATCTTTTAAATACTTCCAAAATCTTTCTCTTGGGGCTTTTATACTCTTGGTCCATAATCCCAATATCTATTCATTACAATCCTATATAGCTCAGTAAGATCATCTCTAGATATAGACTTCAACATAGCACCAAAATTAATGTATACTATGTCAGTACCATCTTCCCTAACTATTTGGTACACTCCTTTTTCTCCTTGCTTAATGATCTTATAGGTAGCTATACTAGGTGTCTTCATAGCTACAGGAACAGGATTAATTGGAGTTCTTTTACCTGTAACAAACTCTTCTTGTTCACCAACTTCATCTGAATTTTCAGAATCATCCTCATCAAGGTCTATATGCAATCTTTTCCTTGCCATCTGTTTTCTTCTTTTTCCAGACTTCTTGGTTGGCTCAGCATCCTTTGCTTCATCATCTTTTAGTCTTTTTGGAGTCTTAGTCTGAAGCTCTTCACCAAATCTTTTCAAACTTGCTTTAGTGGCTTCAAAATTTATTGGTGCAAAGGATTCAACCTGTTTCACAAGCTTGTCAAATTCTTCCTTGACTTCTTCAAAACTCAATTTCTTCAGCTGAGATAACTTCCATGTCCCCTGATTTTTCAAATAATTCATCATATAAGTCTTTAGCTGTGATTGGGTCATGGGCTTATTTCTTTTAGCTCTAGCTCTTTCTTCAGCAAAATACTTCTTCCTTTGATTGACAAGATCAACCATTTTCTTTGCAAAATCTTCTCCTTGTAGGTCACTTCCTAGCATACTTTTTGACAACTCTGCATTAGCTTCAATCTTTGCTCTAATCAAATCCCAATCTTCATTTGTGTAATGCTGAGCTTCAAACTGAACTTGAGCTTTCCTTTTCTTTTGTTGCTCATTCAACTCTTCTTCTTCTGCAATTCTTTGAGCTAAGAGTGAATCCAAGTGAATTTGTTTAGCCTCCTCTTCTTTCTGTAAGGAATCCAATCTGATTGCTTCAGCAAGGCTAGCTTCCTCTTGTAGAATTTGTTCTTTTTCTATCTTAGGGTTTCTTCATTACAATATGAGGAGCTTTTCCTTCTCTTTGTCCTTTATCTTGAGAAGAAGTAGACTTCTCAGCACCAACAGTACTAACTTGTTCATTGCCAGTACTAAGTTGTTCACTAACAGTACTAACTTTAATACTGCCAGTATTAACTCCTTTAGCAGTATTAACTTGTTCAGCACCAGCATCAACTTCTTCTTGAAAATCCAAACTTGAGACTACCTTCTTTCCCTTAGCCTCTTTTCTTCTCTTGTATCTCCTTCCCTTGTCAATAGACCTTGGCTTTAAAGAGGCAACCTTGGAAAGAGTTTTGGCTGCTTCAAGAGTATTTGGACTTATTTCTTCCACTTGTTCCTCCCCTGAAGTATTTACTTTTGTTGTAGGAGGAGTAACCAATCCTTGTACTGAAGAATCTAGAGGATCATCTTGACTTTTCCTCCCCTGAACCTCAGGTTCTTCCTCTTCAGAGTCTGACAAAACCAAATTCCTCCTTTTCAAAAACCCTTCCAACTTCTTCACTTTCTTGACTAACTTCACAATAGCATTTCCCATGGTCAGCTTGGTTTGTTTGAGATCCGTTTCCAGGCTGTCAATTCTTGATATCAACTTAGGAACTGCTTGAAGTAAATCATCCATAGGCATTTGACTTGGAGCCTGTTCTTGTGGGGGTGAGAAGTGATGGTGGACAGGAGATGGCTCCTCATAGATGTGCTCAAATGGTGTAGGTTCAGTGTCAGGAATTGGTGTAGGTGTAGGGATAGGTGGTGGTGTAGGTGTAGGGATAGGTGGTGGTGTAGGTGGTACTAGAGGAGTGGATGATGATGGTTGGGATTGAGCCACAGCATCATGTTCTTGACCTGCATTTGGGTTAGTGGCAACAAGTAACATAGCAGGCAATAAAGGCTCTGGAGCCCCTCGAAAAAAAAAAAAAAAAAAATAAAAAAAAAAAAAAAAATACCCCCCTTTTTTTTTCCCCCCCCATATTCCAAAATCTTTTGGCAGTGGCAATGTTGCTACCAAACTGATCCCATCCTCCACTTTTGGAGCTTATACAATGAAGAATATGATGGATTAAGAATCTCCATTGGGGTGTAAAGTGACTTTTCCAAAAAGTAAAAGTTCTGTCATTTACATACCCAATATTTTGCAATCCTGCAAAAATCTCTTCATTTTGCAACATATGAATCCCTGAAGCATCTGCTAATTGGAGTTGCCTCCTAACAGACTCTTCAGTGATTGTATATTCAATGGTATCTATTGTTGCATCAAGTTGTTGAGTCCCATCTGCAAGTGTTCTAGCAGTTGCAGTCTGCCAAAACTGCTTGACAAGAGAATCGTAGATAGGTGGATTGTGAGTGAGAGCATACCTCAATTTTGACCTTCTGAGGAAATCCACTATCTCTGTGTAACCAGCACTCTCAGTGGGTTTGAGTAAGAAACCCACTTGGTTGTGCTTATCGCAATACTTGAGTTGCGCCATTGAACGACTTGATGAAAATATTTGAATCTTTAAAGAAAATTAGTACTGGTGATGTGACGTTTGACAGATTAGGTCTGTTAGAGAGAGTAATTTTGAGCGATTGCTTTTAGAAAAAGATAATAGGGTAAATAGTGATAAGGATGAAAGAGAAATTACTTTATCCCTATATAAGTACTCTATCAGCGTTTTAGGCGGCTAAAATATCTTCAACGGTTATGTTTGAATAAAATACAACGATTTTATTTCAATCAGTATTAAGTGAAAGCTACCAGACTTAAAAACTCGCACTACCAGACTTAAAATAGTCAACCAGTATTAATAGAGACTCATCAGACTTAACATATTTTCAACCAGTTTTAATAAAATTTACAGCAAGTTGACCACAACATCATTACTTACAACCAAATTGCATCCAATTAGCAAGTGACACCTGGCATTTTTCTTTTCCATGCCCAAGTTGATCTTGCATCACTCTTTTCAACTCCAAGTCGTACCTGCAAAGTTAGTTTAAAGAAGAAAGACAATTCTAATTTAACTTATACTAAGCAGAATTAACCTAAGATAACTACCAGTCTTAATCCTTAACAACCAGTATTAAGTGATTACCAGTTTTAACTTTTACACTAACAGACTTAATACTAAGCTACCAGAATTAAGTTACTACATTACCAGAACTAACACTTAATTGTACTACCAGAATTAATTTTAAACTTAGAGCTACCAGGATTAAGTTACTACATTACCAGAACTAACACTTAATTGTATTACCAGAATTAATTTTAAACTTAGAGCTACCAGGATTAAGTTAAACTTAAAGCTACCAGGATTAAGTTACTTGGACAGAACTAAATAATACATTATAAAATTTACACTTTTTCCTCCCCTTAAATGTAGCTTATGGGTTGATCATACCAATGCTAACCACCAAATAATTGAACCGGGGTCCATCAAATGGTTTGGTCAACAAGTCAGCTACATTTAAGTCGGTGTGAATTTTCTCCACACTTATGAGTTTCTTCTCATAACAATCTCTGATGAAGTGGTGTCGAATCTCAATGTGTTTGGTCTTGGAATGATAGACAGGGTTCTTCACAATGCAGATTGTGCTTTCATTATCAATGTGGATTTTGGTATTCATGAAGTTGAAACCATAGTCCAACAATTGATTTTGAACCCACAACACTTGTCCACAGCAATGTGCAGCAGCCACATATTCAGCTTCAGTTGTTGACGTGGCTACAATAGTCTGTTTCTTGCATTGCCATGAGATAAGTCTTTGACCAAGAAATTGACAACCACCTGTTGTGGATTTCCTGTCAAGGTTGGAACCACCATAGTCACTATCAGAGAATGCTTCCAAATCAAGGGGAGAGTCCCTAGGATACCATAATCCCAAGTTGGGTTTGCCCTTGAGGTACTTGAAGATCCTCTTGACAGCAGTGAGATGAGAAGTCTTTGGAGTTACCTGAAAACGTGAACAAACACATACTGCATACATAATATCAGGTCTAGAAGCAGTTAAGTACATGAGAGAACCGATCATAGATCTATACAAGTGTACATCTACATCAAAAGCTTCCTCATCCTTTGTCAAAGGCAACTTGGTCTCCATAGGAGTGATAGCAGCTTTGACATTCACAAGATCAAACTTCTTGAGCATTTCAGCTACATACTTGTCCTGAGATATGAAGATGCCTTCGTTGTTCTGCTTGACTTGTAGACCTAAAAAGAATGTAAGTTCACCCATGGAGCTCATTTGAAATCGGCTTTGCATCAAGGCTTCAAACTCAGCACACCAAGACTTGTTGGTAGACCCAAAAATGATATCATCAACATACACTTGAACCAACATGATATCCTTTTTGTTTCTTCTTATGAATAAAGTCTTGTCTATTGTGCCCCTCTTGTATCCATGCTTCTCTAGGAATGAGGACAAAGTGGCATACCAAGCTCTAGGAGCTTGGTGCAAGCCATACAACGCCTTAACCACCTTGTAAACCTTTGTAGGATGATCAGGATCAACAAAACCAGGAGGTTGTGAGACATAGACTTCTTCATCAATAGTGCCATACAGAAAAGCACTCTTGACATCCATTTGATAGACTATGAACCCCATAAATGAGGCAAAGGCCAAAAACAACCTGATAGCTTCAATTCTTGCTACAGGTGCAAAAACCTCATCATAGTCAATCCCTTCTTCTTGTCTATGACCTTGAGCCACTAGCCGTGCTTTGTTTCTGACAACTACTCCTCTCTCATCCTTCTTGTTTCTGTAAACCCATTTAGTACCTATCACCTTAGCACCAGTGGGTAAATCAACCAAAACCCATACTTGTTGAAGCTTGAACTGCAACAGTTCTTCTTGCATAGCTTCAACCCAGCTTCCATCTTCAAGGGCTTCTGTCACTTTTCTTGGTTCAAACTGAGATAGAAAGCAAGCAAAAAGACAGTGTTGTTGATCTTTATGATTGCTTCTTTGGTGAGCTTGAATGTAGCTCACTAGAGCATGAGCCTCAGTGATTTTCTTGAGAGAGCTTCTAGTCTGAACAGGTGTATTGGGATCTCCAAGGATTTGACTTTGAGGATGAACATTGTGAATCCTTAGAGTGGGGTTGGTTATGACATCTACCTCATCAGGGAGATTGTTGAAATCAGTAATAACCCCATCATCATCATAAGAGGCTTGTTCAAATATGCCTGCACTTGATTTATCATAAATCCTTATTTCAGGCATCTCATCTTCATTGTCATCAGAGAAGACCTCTTCTTCATTTTGAGCACTAGGAGAGACAGCTTCCATATTGCCAGTATTAACCTCCTCAACAGCAGTATTAAGGTTAGAACTACCAGTATTAACAGGATTAGTACTGGTAGGTACTGATGTAGGTACTGGTCCTAAGTGCTTCAAAGCAAGTGCATCAAGCTCTTTCCTAAAGACCATAATGTCATCAGCAGATTTGGAGTAGAAGATGGATTATTTGAGGGAGTGTCCTCTTTGTAACATTGTGTTAGAAATCACCTGCTTTTCTAGAAGTAGAAGAGACCACCAGCAGTTCTTCAGCCTCCTCAGTCTGCACATCAATGTCAATGACCTCTTTTGAACTGCAGGGTTTAGCTCGATGTTTGCAAAGATACAGTATATATATTCATAGAGTCCTGAATATAGTCTAATCAAACATCCACCGTATGGCCTAATCCCCTGCACATTAGGTTTTTCCTCAAGAAAGTTTGACATGAAGGTATTACTTCAACACTTTTGGTTTCTAAGTTATAAACCCTAAAGGCTTTACATTTCACAGAGTAACAAACAAGAAAAACCTCAACAAACTTTCATCAAACTTTCCTAAGTGGGCTAAGAGTTAATGAGAATGGTCACATTGCACCCAATGTCTTATGTAGCTAATTATGGTTTATGGCCAAACAAAAGCTCATAAGGAGTTTTTGTTCTTGTAGTTTGTCACCTTACCCTATTGAAGGTATAACAAGCAGTATTTACTGCTTCTGCCAAAAGATGTAGGTAAGTGAGAATCGCAGCAAGACCTACATGCCTCTATTAGGGTCCTATTTATATCTCTCAGCAATCCCCATTTTGCTGAGGAGTTTCTTCGCATTACAAATTCCTGTTTATACCCTTTGTCCCACAGAACTCAAGCATAACCCTGTTTTTAAATCCAGTCCCATTATCTGATCTAATGTATTTTACTTTTTTGATTAAGTTGGTTTCCTATCTGTCTTATAGAAAGTCCAATGATGCCACTTGTCTCATCCTTTTTGCTTAGAAAGAAACACCCAACAGAACCTTTTAACAGTCATCAGTAATCACTAGACCAGTAACTTGCATGGTTGATACTCTCACAGAAGTTGTCCAAATAAAACCATGTGCAAGGTAAGTAATGGGTGGTCACCATATCTATCAATTAGGCTTACCAGGAGGCCTTGTGTTGCTTTCCTTCGAACAAGCACACAAGTGGTGGTCATTTTGAACTCTTGGAAGGCAACCCTCCAACTAGATTAACTTTAACAAGTTTATTTAAATATTTGAAATTAAGGTGACCTAACCTCCTGTTCTATAATTTAGCTCATTAGATTGAGCTTTTGCTAATAAACAAGTGTATCCTTGTAAGAGTCAACATATTCATATCAAAAGTATACATGTTGTGTTGCCTAGGAACTTTAAGAAGAACCTGATTTTCATCAGGCATCTTGAAGTCAGAGGACACCACAAAACATTCTTTTTCAGTAAAAAGTACATTTAGCTTTTTATCACATATCTGAGATATGGAGAATAAGTTAAAATGTCCAAGTTCTTTCACAAAAGCCACATCATCAAAAACTAAATTTCCTAATCTAATAGTACCTTTACCACTGATACTCCCTTTACTTCCTCTCAAACGTAAACCTAACTCACTTTAGAGAGTTCTTGATAATCTTCAAGATGGGCCCTGTTACCAGTCATGTGCCCAGAACATCCACTATCAAAAATACCTCTATGCTCCATATGCTTCAGTGGATGATCCTGCACACACAAAAAGAGATTAGTTTCTCTTTGGGACCCAGGCCTTCATAGGCTTGGGTCTGCCTTGTGGACCTTGATAAACATGAACATATGAATCAGGGATTGGTCCACTATTGGTAATGGAGAGTGGTGATTGTTTTTCTCCAGACACAACTGCTGAGGTCCTTAACAGCAGTTCCCCATTTTGCCCGTAACAACATATATATTGACCTATATGCTGTATTCCTTGAAAAGGGTCTATTTGCAGGTGAACTTTAGTTTTGAAAAATATTTTTTTACTGTTAGACTTCAACCTGAGAAGTTTTTAGGGTTTTGGTTTGTTGGACATAGGTTTGTTCACTCTAGCAGTATATATGCACACAACAAAAAGGGAGAATTAAAATATCTCTTGCCAGTATAACCCTATAGCAGCAGACTTAATTTGAGTAACAGAATTAACATACACACTACCAGAATTAACATGTTGCTTGCCAGTGTTAAATCTAGAAGTACCAGACTTAACTTGAGTACCAGCATTAACATGCACACTATCAGAATTAATATTTCCATTACCAGTATTTCCATTTACCCTACCAGTTTTAATAGTATTGCTAGCAGTACTAAGGTTGGGTCTAACATTTACAGGTCTTGGAGTGAACTGATTTGCTTTATTTATTCTGTTAGTGTTATTCCAGGCTGGTGTAGCTTGCCTATCATTAGTATTAACCACCCTTTTGCTCTTAAGAGCAGCTTCTCTTGCCATCTTTTTCTCATAATAGTCACAATTCTTAATCAAGTGACTAAGACTTCCACACACAAAACATGGTTTCCTTTCAAAAGAAAATCCTGCACCTAAGTCCCTAATTGGTTGCCTAGGAGGTTTTACATGCTGTGCACAACTAGGGTCAACTGTCTGAGTGGTTGTAGGCACTTTTGGTTGAGTCTTTTGGGTGGAAACAGGGTCATCATTGACTGAATGGTCAGATACAGTTCCTGGCTCCCCAACACTGTCATTGGATTGACAGGTTGAGTAGTGAGTCGAACTAACACCAGACACAGTTCCAAGATCCCCATCACTGTCATTAGATGGACAGATGGAGAAACTAATGGAGCTAGCATTAGACACTGTAGGACTAGGAGTTTGAGGTTGAGGTCCATATTTGCCATACTCATACAGAGAATCATCTATGTCCTCCTGTTCCCTAGGGGTATAGTCACCACTAAGAGGATGGGGGACACCTTTATACTCTACTTGTTTAAATCTGCTGTACAGTGGGATGTCATGATATCCTGGATCAGTTTCCCTAATACTGGCAAAAATACCTCTATCCATCTCTTCCTCATAACTTAGGACCTCAGCATTAGATTTTATGCTATATCCTAACCCTAGCTTAACAGTTGAGCTCATCCCACAATCAATAAGCTTCCAAAGATTTTTAGAGGATGCAAACCAAGAATCAACAATTTTTTGTAAAGCATCTTTATCTTTGACAGCTTTCATTCCTATTCTTCTATACTTTTTCAACTTTTCATCTTTTTCAAAAATTTGATTAGCTTGAAAATGTAATTTTTCATTTAAGGAAATTTGCTGTTTGTGGGAGGCTCTAAGCTGAGCTTCTACTTTCTTAAGACCTATCTTATGGGCAGTTAAGGCAGCTTCTTGGTCACCAAATTCAGATTGCAATTCATCATACTTAGCTTTAAGAGCATTATATGAATCTAAACACAATTTAGAGCACATTGATACCTCATTATTCACAGTGAAAGCCATTAGAGCATGATTGATTTCCTCATCTGTAGTCTGCTCTACCCAATTGATTTGACCTTCATCAATGGTCATCAAGGCTTCCTTTTCAGTTCTCACTGGCTTGAAATCTTGACCTCTACTTGCTTCCTGCCTGCTTCCATCTTTTGTACCTTTAAACTTGCACTCCCTAGCAAAATGCCCAGTATTGTGACAATTGAAACACTCAACTTTTCTCTTATCAAATGCCACATGCATTTTTCCATCCACTCTTGGCCTTCTACCTGTCTTCTTGTAGAACTTCTTTATCTTGATGGCAGTCATAGCAATTTGCCAATTTATATCCATCTCTTCCAAATCCAGATCATCAATTTGATCTAGGTCTTCATGTATCAAATCCACATCATCAGCATTTGTGGCTAGAAAGGAATGGATAACTTCATCAGCAAGACCAGGAGTAGCAGTTGGTGTTGCTTTGGAAGAGGAAGTGGTATAAGAACTATAACTTCCTGAGTTGTGACTTGGCTTATGCTTGCTTGATGAGGCTTTAGCTTGTGATAGAAAAGCCACATTGTCAGATGTGAGAGAAGAAGATGATGTCTTTTGAATGTCTTGTTCAAAGACACTCAGATTATTGTATAAATCATCTATTGACAGTGTGTCAATATTCTTCTTCGTTCTCATTGTCATAGCTAAACTGTCCCATGCAGGAGGAAGGGACCTCAAGAACTTGTGATTTGCATCTTCATCTGAAACACTAGCACCAAGGGCATCCAACTGTGATAGGAGTTTTTGAAACCTATCATACCCTTTCTCCAAACTTTCCTTAGAAGATATAGTAAATGCCTCAAACTGTTGTTTTAAAACAGCTTTTTGCATTTTCTTTGAGTTCGCATTTCCACCAAACCTTGTCTTGATAGCTGCCCAGATCTCTTTGGCATCATCCATGCCATGAAAACGTCTGAGATGATCTTTTGGAACAGCCATTAGCAACAGAGTTCTCGCTTTCCTTTCTTTCTCATCAGCAAACTGTTCTTCCTGTGTGGTTGGAGGAAGAACCCTGTATACACCATCCTTACCTTTGGTGACTCGCTTCTTTGAGTTCCCATTTTGAATCACTTTCCACACCTCATTATCTATATACTCAAGATAATGTTCCATCTCCATCGCCCACGTATCATAATCATCTTTTTGAAGAACGGGCAGTTTGATGTTTGAAAGTGTATTTGTGGTGATAATTTGTGGTGGTTTAGCAGGAGCATCTCCTTTGTTGGATGCTGGTTGTGATCCAGCCAAAGATGCATCATCATGAAGAGAAAGTTCCTCATCATCATGAAGAGAAAAATCATCGTGTGCAGACATGATTATTTGGTGGACTAAAAGGTTTTGATCTATGTTCAATCTTGTGTAAAGTCCCCTTGGTGGCTCTGATACCACTTGTAGGTCCTTATAAACAGGATCTAAATGAGCCTTAAACGACTTATAGTTCTCTGAATAAATCCAAAGAAACTATGAGAGACGATAACAGTGAATATAAATATTGACGCGGAATATCAATATCTATACCAAGATGAACACAAGAACGATATACTAAATTTGCTATTACTATTACTATTTGATTGTGAATGCTCAATCAACACATATCATTTACAATACTATTCTACGTTCCTTTTATAAGATTAAGGAACCCTAAACGCGTTAAGAGATAATGCTTATCTCTTCCTAGAATAACGCTAAGAGATAACTATGATAACTATTACAACCAGACTTAACTATTTGATAAAACAGTATTAACTTTAATACTGCCAGACCTAAGTTAAAGCTGGCAGACTTAACTTGCTCTACCAGACTTAACTTCTATTACTAACAGTACTAACTATCCTTATCAGTACTAACTATAACTAACAGACTTAACATTAATACTAACAGTATTAAGTCCGTTTACAATATTTTCCTAACAGTTTTGATTCGTCAGCTATTATTGTTGCATGATGTAGTTTTCGAGTGTTTTGTTAATTTCGCAGCATAAAATAATAATTGTTTTAGGGGTTTTGGTTGAAATGATGTGTGGAAGACCCGATTATGGCAGGCATAGTGTAATTGTACGTAAAAATTATGCTTATATGTGTTAAGTTTGGTGTTGGATGTTGATTTAAACCCCCTTTTTGTGCTGAGTTGTTGCACGGTATAATTTTGTAGGCTTATATTTTTCTCCGGGTTTGTGGTTTTAGGGTTGGTTTAATTATAGTTTTATACGGTATGAGATCAAACAAAATTGTTCATTTAAAAAAGGCCAGTTTATTTAGGCGACAAATTGTGTCTGCCGAAACTGTATCGTTTAAGTTTTAGGTTTGTATTTGAAAGTGATAAAATGATGGATCGTTTTGTGATGTTATAGTTTATGGAAACTAATGTGACGACCCATGTGTTGTTGCTTTGTCCAACTGAGAGTCGTTTATTGATGATCCGAGATGGGTATAATCATACATCATATAAAGTGTGTTTTATTTGGTTGTAGTAATATAGTAGTCTGTTTATGTGTCTGTTTTATGTCTTTAGAGTTTCTAAAGTTTTGGATCATTTTAATAGTCTGGCAGCTCATTAGGTATGTGTTCTTATGTTTGAATTTGTCTTTTTAGGTTCCCGCTGATGTTGTTGGGCTGGGAATTCTGCCCACGGCGCAAGCCACGGTTTTCGCCAAATATGATGATGAAACCACAGGTATATGCTGTATTTTTAACGACAATATTTTATAGTATCCGACATTGTAGTCGGGTGGTATGGTTTTCTATATACATCTTACAATATGTGTCAAAAACCCATAGAAAGTAGCATTGCTATTTAGCTTATTATCTTGGCTTATTTGAAAGTTAAAATCTGTTCATTAGGTTAAATATTAGCTAATTAAAATATGGTCTTTCAAGGTTTATGGTTAAAATTGAATTTTATAAGTTTAAAATGGTGTTTAAGTGCTAAAAGGGGTGTTTGGATTAAGAACAGTACTAACTATAAGTTAGTTCTGTTAGTTGCTTTTGCACTTTAGTTGTTTTAAATCCATCTTACATCTAATTTTACACAAGTTTTATCAAGTTTTTAATGCTTAGGGTTAAGTTTTGTTAAAAAAAAATCAAGTTTTCATACTCAAACATCACCTCTGTGGTCACAGATTTAGATTTAGGTGTGATTTCTTTTGCTTTGAGGTTTTAGACTTAAAAGTTGTTGTTTAATGTTCATTTAGTGCTCTAAAACAAGTCTATAATCTATTTAGTAAGTTTAGTGCATTGGTTTTGAGTTTTAACCAATTTTTACCCATTTTAGCATAAACTATTTTCCAAACAGTCTGAGTAGACTTCTTCAAGTAGCTTTTTAGTAGCTTAATTGAGTTTCAAACTTAAATCTTTTTATGTATTCTTATAGTTTGATATATAATCTTGATTTGTTCTGTTCATCATTTAGCCATAATGTTCCATTAGGTTGCTTATTTTTAAGCTCAAAGTTGAGGTTTTAGCTTGTATTTCGACTGCCAGTTTTAATAGTTTAGCTTAATTTTGAATATTAGCGATTATTTAGGTGTTATCATTGCTTAATTTAGTGTAGATGTTTTAATAGTATTAGATTAAGGCTTTGGAAGTTGTAGAGTTATTATAGAGCTATATAAATGCAAAAAGTTAAGGCTTTTAGCCTTAACAGCCACCTCTGTGGTTGTGGCTTTTTTAAGCTTTTTCTGAGCTTATTTGAGTGTTTTAAAAATAATTCCTTTACAAAAGTTGCTTAAAATTTGCTTATCTAAAAAGTTGTTAAAAAAAGTTTGAGAAATAAAAAAGGTTAAAAAAACACCAGTTTGCACTGCGCCCCCCCCAGCGGAAATAGTGGTTTTTTCTTCATATGAACGCTTTTTATTTCTCAAACTGTATACACAACTAAAAAACTCTAATCCCCTATAATACACTCCGCGCAGCATACTCGCAGTCCCCCTGACGAGAGCCTAAACGACCCGTCCCCCGCTCTCCATAAACGTCCCACTCGTCCACTGAGAGAGACCACACCCCCCCGTTCATTAAGTTCAGACTCTGAGGTACATACTTGCTCTAAAGATTGCTTAAAATCATATGAAACTCTTCAAAAACAGTATGATCAACAGCGTGAAGCTCTTAATAAATCTAATCTAGAAATTATAGGTTATCAAATGGGATTAGAATCATTAGAAGCTAGGATAGTTGTTCATGAAAAGAATGAAGCTGTTTATGAAGAAGATATTGCATTTTTAAAGTATGATGTCCAAGTGAAAGATATTTCTATCAAAGACCTTAAAAATCAGTTAGAAGAAGCTTTAAAAGAGAAAGATGATTTGAAACTTAAACTAGAAAAATTTGAAGAATCATCAAAGAATCTAACTAAACTGATAAATAGTCAAATAAGTGCTAAAGACAAAGCTGGTCTTGGTTATGATAGTCAAATGAATGAGAGTGAAGTGGTTCATAGTGTGTTTAACAGTAGAGAAAGTGATGTGGATGATAGTCCAGTAAATGATAGATTCAAAACAGGTGAAGGGT
The DNA here is from genome assembly GCA_026074375.1 of Tanacetum coccineum. Lineage (NCBI taxonomy): Eukaryota > Viridiplantae > Streptophyta > Magnoliopsida > Asterales > Asteraceae > Tanacetum > Tanacetum coccineum. The sequence continues at coordinate 25,855 of BQNB010005647.1, forward strand.
TTCATGCAGTTCCCCCTCCCTACACTGGGAACTACATGCCCTCAAGACCTGACTTATCCTTTGCTGGGTTAGATGATTCTGTCTATAAGACTAAAGTGAGTGAAACTGAAACTAGTATATCTAAGACTAGTAAGGATATTGTAGAAAAGCCTAAAACTGTTAGGCCTAGTGCTCCTATCATTGAAGATTGGGACACTGATAGTGATAATGATAGTGTGTTTAGACCTAAATCTGATCAGACAAAACCAAAGTTTACTAAAATCAATTTTGTCAAATCTGGTGAGAATGTGAAATCTGTTAATAAGGAAAACACACATAGGCAAGTAGAGTATCCTAGGAAAAGTCAAAGTCCTAGGGATAATAGAAGAAACTGGAATGGGATGATGACTCAGAAACTAGGAAATGGTTTTGAGTCTATAAAGAAAGCTTGTTTTGTATGTGGGAGTTTCAACCATTTAATCAAAGACTGTGATTTTCATGAAAATAAAATGGTAGAAAAATCAGTGTTGAATAAAAAGGGAAGGTTTACTGGTCAAAGGGAAATTAGAACAGTATGGAACAATGCTCAGAGGGTGAACCACCAAAATAAATTGACTCACCCACATCCTAAAAGGAATTTTGTACCAACAGCAGTTGCAACAAAGTCAGGACAAGTGCCAGTTAATGCTGCTAAGCAAAGCTCTCCAAGAGCAGTAGCATCAATTAGTACTACCAGGACTGTTAATACCGCTGCCCCTAAATCAAAAGTGAATGATGCATTACCAACAACATATTCTATTTTAAAGCACATTCACCAGTAAGAAGGGCTTTTAACCAAAAATTAGCAGCTAAAACCAATAAGTTTAATGAAAAAGTTAATACTGCTAGGGTTAACAATGTAACTACTACTGGGCCAAAAGCAGTAGTTAGTGCTGCTGTGGGAAATGGGGAAAATGCTGTTAAGTCCTCAACATGATGGATTTAGAGACCAACAGGAAATGTTATTGACCATACCTCCAAAGACAGTAGATCATACATGCGTAAAAGATTTGACTATGTTGATCTGCAAGGCAGACTCAAGTCATTAATGGCTTGGGTCTCCAAGAGAAGCTAATTCTCTTATTTTGAGTACAGGGTAATCCACAATATACTTTACAGGATCAAGGGATTTTTGACAGTGAATGCTCTAGGCATATGACTGGAAACAAGTCATTTCTTACAGATTATCAAGAGATTAATGGTGGATTTGTTGCATTTAGAGGAAGTTCTAAAGGAGGTAAAATTACTGGAAAATGTAAAATTAGAACTGGGAAATTAGACTTTGAAGATGTATACTTTGTAAAGGAACTTAAGTTTAACCTTTTCTCTGTCTCACAAATGTGTGACAAGAAAAACAGTGTTCTTTTCACTAAGACTGAATGTCTTGTTCTATCTCCTGATTTTAAGCTACTTGATGAAAGTCAAGTCTTGCTTAAAGTTCCCAGACATGACAACATGTACAGTTTTGATATAAAGAATGTTGTTCCTTCAGGAGGTTTGACTTGTTTATTTACAAAGGCTACAATAGATGAGTCTAATTTATGGCATAAGAGGCTTGGTCATATAAACTTTAAAACTATGAACAAACTTGTGAGGGGAAACCTTGTTAGAGGTTTGCCTTCAAAGCTTTTTGAAAATGACCATACTTGTGTTGCTTGTCAGAAGGGAAAGCAACACAAAGCTTCTTGTAAGACCAAGCTTGTGAGCTCTATCAGCCAACCCTTACAAATGTTGCATATGGACTTATTTGGGCCAACATCTGTAAGGAGTATCAATCACAAGATATATTGCCTTGTTGTCACTGATGACTATAGTAGGTTTAGTTGGGTTTTCTTTTTGGCCACTAAGGATGAGACTAGTAGGATCCTTAAAACTTTTATTACTGGCATAGAAAACCAAATAAATCATAAGGTTAAAATCATCAGATGTGACAATGGAACTGAGTTTAAAAATAATGACATGAATCAGTTCTGTGGGATGAAAGGGATTAAGAGGGAGTTTAGTGTTGCCAGAACTCCACAACAAAATGGAGTTGCTGAAAGAAAGAATAGGACACTAATAGAGGCAGCTAGGACTATGCTAGCAGATTCATTATTACCTACTACATTTTGGGCTGAAGCAGTTAGTACTGCTTGTTATGTTCAAAATAGGGTTTTAGTGACCAAGCCTCACAACCAGACACCTTATGAACTATTACATGGTAGACCACCTAGTATAAGTTTTATGCGACCTTTTGGGTGTCTTGTGACTATTATTAATACCTTAGATCCCCTAGGCAAATTTAATAGGAAGGCTGATAAGGGGTTCTTTGTTGGATACTCTATAAATAGCAAAGCTTTTAGGGTATTTAACACTAGAACTAGGAAGGTAGAGGAAAACCTGCACATAACATTTCTTGAAAACAAACCCAATGTTGCAGGGAATGGACCAGATTGGCTCTTTGATATTGATTTACTAACAAACTCTATGAATTATGAGCCAGTTACTGCAGGGAATCAAACTAATAAGAATGCAGGTATCAAGGATAATACTCAACAATATATTCTGCTACCATTACTTTATGACAATCCACAGAGCTAAGAGGATGCAGTTGCTGATGATGCTGGTAAAAAGACTAATGAAGAACCAGCAAATGAGGGTAAAAGAAATGGTCAAGAGAAAGAAGGAGGAGCTTCAAATAAAGAAGATGACCAGAATGTGCAAGATTCTAGAGCTGAATTGGATAATTTGCTTGTTCAACAGAAGGAAGGTTATGCTAACTACACTAACAGAGATAGTACTGTTAGTCCATCTATTAGTACTGCTGGGTAAAATTTTACTAATGTTGATGATCTTCCTACTGATCCTCTTATGCCTGATTTGGAGGATACTGCTAATCTTCTAAATACTAGTATCTTTAGTGGTGCATATGATGATGAAGATGTGGGTGCAGAGGCTGACATCAACAACTTGGAAACAACCATGAATGTCAGTCCTATTCCCACAACCAGAATACACAAAGATCATAAATTCAGCTACTCAAACAAGAAGGATGATCAAGATTTCTGAAGAACATGCTATGGTCAGTTACATCAAAAAGCAGAGGAGAACAAATCACAAAGATTATTAAAACTGCTTATTTGCCTGTTTTCTCTCACAAATAGAACCCAAGAAGGTGACACAAGATTTGATAGATCCAAGCTGGATAGAGGCAATGCAAGATGAGTTGCTACAGTTTAGATTGCAAAAGGTTTGGAGATTGGTTGATTTACCCAAAGGCAAGCATGCCATTGGAACAAAATGGGTTTATAGAAACAAGAAAGATGAGAGAGGGATAGTAGTTAGAAACAAGGCAAGACTGGTTGCACAAGGTTACACCCAAGAAGAAGGCATTGATTATGATAAGGTTTTTGCTCATGTTGCTAGGATAGAAGCAATCAGGTTATTTTTGGCCTATGCATCATTTATGGGATTTATTGTGTACTAGATGGATGTGAAGAGTGCCTTTTTATATGGTACTATTGAAGAGGAGGTGTATGTATGCCAACCTCTTGGTTTTGAAGATCCACAGTTCCCTGATAAAGTTTATAAGATAGAAAAAGCTTTATATGGTCTACATCAAGCTCCTAGAGCCTGGTATGAGACCTTGTCTACCTACTTATTAGAAAATGGATTTAGAAGAGGGATCATTGATAAGACTTTGTTTATCAAGAAAGACAAAGGTGATATCCTGTTAGTACAGGTGTATGTAGATGACATCATCTTTGGGTCTACTAAGAAGTCTTTATGTACAGAGTTTGAAAGTTTGATGCACAAGAAGTTTCAGATGAGTTATATAGGGGAGCTCACTTTCTTCTTAGAGTTGCAGGTCATGCAGAGAGATGATGGAATCTTCATCAGCCAAGACAAGTATATGGCTGATATATTGAAGAAGTTTGATTTTGTCACAATGAAGATAACAAGCACTCCAATTGAGACTAACAAGGCATTTCTCAAGGATGAAGAAGCTGAGGATGTAGATGTTCATTTATACAGATCAATGATTAGATCATTTATGTACTTGACAGCTTCTAGGCCTGACATAATGTTTGCTGTTTGTGCTTGTGCAAGGTTCCAAGTTACTCCTAAAGTCTCATATCTTCATGCTGTGAAGAGGATCTTTAGATACTTGTAATATAACAACCTGCAATTTTCACCAATGTAATTATCCATCTATTAAAATAGATGCACTGTAATATCCATCTATTATAAATATATCACCTTCTTACAGGGAATTTTTTTGCTTTCTCTCATTATGCAACATAACTTGCATCTCTAAAGTAAACGATCTCACGCAACCTCTATCAATGCCATCTATAACTATGTTTATATCATATAACATCCTAAATATGTCAAATCTATATCTTAATATCATTTTACTAAGTACATTATCCATTTAACGTACTTTTCAAAACATTATTTCAAAACAAGCATTAAACGTTAACGTTTACATCAAAACCCTAATTATATGTAATGTATACATATAAAAATGAATGTGAAAACCTTCAAGCATGTGTACAATGCACAATATTTGAATTATATTTTCCCTCCAAATCAATGTACAAGTCTTAAACACACAATGTACAAGCTAATCATGCCTAAAAACCTAATTAGGCCATTTAAGCTCCTAAACCATGTTTAAACATTACAACACTTTAGCACAAGGTATAAGTACTTAATTCATGACTCCTAAACCCTAATCTATCCCTAATCTTAACCCTAATCCATGTTTTAAAACCCTAAACCATAAAACAAAACCCTAAACCCTAATTTCAATTAAACCTTAAAACTAAACCCTATAACCTAAAACTAAGCCCTAAACCCTAATCCTAAACACTAAACCATAATCCTAACACTAATCCTAAACCTTAATCTATCCTAAACCCTAACCCTGACTCAATCTAAACACTTGAAAGCCCTAAACGAATCCTAAACCAAACCCGGCACCACTTTTCTTTCCTTTTTGACCCATTTTTCAAAAAATTTAAAAAATCCCAATGCTAGCACCTAGCACCTCAAGCAACTCCATTGAACATCACCATTGCAGAACTATCAGTTGCTTACAAGCACCTCCATCACTTACTTGTAAGCTACTTGTAAACAAAACACCTCCTTGTCCTTATTTCTTAGCCATGGCCTCCAAACACCCTTTCCACACCTTCATGGCTAGTTATAGCCTTCCTTACTCATCCTAATAGCCCCTCTTAGTCACCTTAACTAGCCTTGACACTAATCAAACTCAAAACTTGGGCACAAAGGCTCCTTGAGCACTATAAATACACGAACCAAGCACCCTTTTCATTTCATCCCACACATCTCATCTCATACCCTCAAATAGAATTCTAGCATTCCATAGCAGCAATAAAAGATCAAGAGAAGTCCCTAAACTCATAATAGAAGCCAAGAATCAAGAAAAACGAAGCCTTGAAGTCGTTACTAGGCGTACGAACCCAAAACCCCATTTCGACCCATTTTAGCTCAAGTAAGCCTAAGATCTTGTTCCCTAAGCTTATATTCTATAAAATAATGTTCATAATACTCTTAAGATCATGTATGAATTCTTGTTTGAAGTTTTGAATTCTCAAACCCATGTGTTTTTGATAAAAACCCTAAAAACGACCCGTTTTGATTTTTTTAGCTAACGAATCCTTTTTCTAAACTTTTTTTATGTTAGAACATCTTATTTTCGCTTATTCTACTAAGCTATAACCTGCAAATATCATTTGGAACCTTAAAATAAGCTGGCATGACTTTTTGGACTTGTTTTGCAAAAGTATTCCATGCAAGGGGTATATATCGTAACTTTCTAAAATTTATAAATAAAAGGGGCTGAAAATGTTATTATTTCAAAGTTATAACTATAAGGACCTATTTTGCCAAGTTTCAATGTTAATGGTTTAATATATATATACTTTTTATATAAAGGACTAAACTTGCAAAAGTTTATAAACCAAGGGTATATATTGCCAATTTTGCAAACTTATAAAATATTATATTTTTATATTAATTATAAAAATGTATATATAAATTATTCTAGCTTTTGAAGAAACTTAAAACTATAATGTATCACATTACTAGGGAGCTTCATATAAGGGGTTTTATTTGGGTATACGTTTTGACGAGTTTGCTGGATTTACGATTTAAAGTGTCCTGGCTCCTCAAACGTTTACTACATGACCTCTGAGTTATGATGGCCCGAGCAGTGATACGATATTTCCATAATAAATCCAATCAAAATGAAATTTTATTATGACATAAAACATATCCAATCAAACTAAGACTTGACATATTACCCAGGTTGTGTGACGAAGCCATTACTTTCATTTCATATACTTTTGCCATCAATCAGATTTCCTTGTACTGTTAAGGTGAGTTCATAGCCTCGCATTCAATCTTTTAAATGTTTCATAAACCCGCGAGGGGGATACATGCTATAAACCATGAATGCAAGTATTTTTCTGTATGCTATCCTGATACATTATTGCCTAAGTCCCTACTTTTGCCATTAAGTCCCCACTATCATGAACTGAAACATGTACTTAAGCTTTCATGATGTCTTTATGTTTGTCGGTCTGGTATGAGCATGTGGCTATGAATCTTGTGAGTCAGCGGGAAACAAGTACCTTCACCACCATCTTTAAGTTTCCTGCAATAAAACAGTTAGCAATAAAGCGGTGGACGAATATGGCTTTGGTTATTCGCCCGTGTTTGTTGGAGTAACCTTCGAATCCGTGAGGAAAGAACCTGTGATCAAGTAGATTCAATTTAAAAGAATCTCCTTGACAGGATTTTCAGCTGGAGTATATAATCTTTCTAACACATGTGTATTAGATTCATCAAACTCAGCATGTTCTCATTATCAAAACGTCTCAAAGCAGACAACACGATAAGAGTAAACCAGTGAGTTACTATCTCACCGATTGAATTAAAAAAATTGATTGAAAATCCAATTGACGGTGTCACTTGCTAGAAAAAAAAAAGTTGCATTTTGTGACACATCGAGAGTGTTAATCATTTCAAAATTCATCATCAATCGTCAATTCATAATCCTGGAACAAGTTTAATTCTTATAGAATCGCACTATCGTTTCTTTCCAGTTGTCAAAAGTTTGATTAAAAAGGAATTGCACAAGTCACCGACCATAAGCCTTTGTTTGAATGTTTGACTCAAGCAGGATTATTCCATCTTCATTGAGAAAATGAAATCCACACGATGTTCTGCAAAATTACAAGGATAATGCGTAGGACTCTTAGTATATATCTTGTTATTCACATTGTGTGATTTAGCAAGCTTAATTTGACAAGTGTCCTAATGAGATTTATGGATGATCTCTTTTGGCTCTACACTCAATAGTGATTTTAGTGATCGGAGGCTAGAGCAGACTGCCACCTTTTCAATATCAACTAACTCGGAGTGAGAAAGTCGATAGAAATGTGTGTAATCTCCGTGAGAAATGAAAAAAGTGTCTTTTAAGAGACCTTGAGTGGCTAGGGAGGGTTGTGCATAGCGTCACTGGGTCCATGACAATCTTTAATGTCAGACAACACCTTAGTGTTTCTGACAGTTTATGTATTGACTCAGTTTCTGCCTAAGTGTATGGAGGGCTTCTTTCTTTACACCCTTTATCCTTACATTTATTTTTCATTCTTCAACCCCTTCAATGCTTACCGAGACTTCATAACTAACACCTTGTTGGGTTTGTTCCAGTGTTAGCTCCATCTCAGTCGGCATTATTCCTTTTTCTCACTTTTCTCCTTTTATCATACCTAAGGACTTCTACACTACCTAGTGGATATCCCTGGGTAGATCCCTTCGGTTCTGGCTAGATCATGGGATTTGAATACCTATACCTAACCACCTCATAACTCCATAAAATTAAGTACATGGTCGGTCTTTTTGGGTATTCCATCACAATCACAAACCAAAATCATTGAAACTTCATTCAAAGTGTTTGATATAAATATCAAAAGTTTAGCACTTTGATGTTTTTAATCATCACTAAAAGCCCCCCTTTAGGATTATTAACATGTGCATCGTAATCGTAGTACATGCTAAGTGTGGAGTGCATTGAGTCCATTTTATTTGATCACATCTTTCAATACAAGTTAGATCCAGTTTAATCACATTTTCTCTCTTATCCAAAATGTTAGTCCCTTGATATTTTGGATATCAATTGATTAAACTTTCAGGGACAAAATGTTACACAATATCTATTAGGACATTTTATTGCTCCCCCTCAATTTTTGAGGGTATATAAGATAGTGTTGAGTACAATAATTTGAATTTTTTTGAATTTACTAAGAAACTCTTGAAAATTTTATACTCAAGCATACCTTATTATCACCATAAGTCAACACTACATATATATATTTTCACAAGATTATTATGTATGAGGTTTGACTAGAATGATGAGAACATCATATGATATAATCATATGGTTCTTTGTAGCAGCCGTAGGTCTCCTTCGTACAATCTCCCACCAACGAACTTTTCTAAGCTCCTCATTAACCTTCTTTCTTTCAAGAAGTTGTCAATCTGATCTTTTTATGTCTAATCACTCTTTGGCATTGCTTCAACTTTCTTTCCAAGTTATAAAAGTCTTTGCTCCAAACTTTGAGTATGAAACAGATTTAGATACATATGTAACTTGAGCTTGTGTGGTTGGTGATGTCTGTGTTGATGTTGTCTTAGCTTCCCCTTACACAACAATCCTTTTCTTGAGTAGATCAGAACTTCTTAAGCCGCATCAAGCAGTCTTGATGTATAAAGCCTAGATATCCGAAGTACACACATGACTCCTTTCAATGAATTTGACCACGCAACCCAAAGTTAATAAGTCCCGGATGTCCGTATTTCTCCTTATACGATAGTGATGCTATAAATTGAAACACCAAAGTCAACTAAGTCCCGGATGTCACAATTATTCCTTCTATGTAGTCGAAATTGAAACACCTAAGATAACTAAGTCCCAAATGAACTGATTTCTTTCTGCAGAATACTGACTATCTTAAGGAATCATCATACCTATTAAACCTATGTGTATCTCTTTTGTCAACTAATTCTACTCTCTTTAAAAAATTAGCTTAGTGGTTAACCGTTTGAGAAAGCATTTATTAAATCAGTAACCAATCTTCTCACGCTTAGAATAAATCTTTTTACAACACTTGAAATCACAAGATATCTCTACCCCCATGTGGTTGAATTAGTGCACCCGAAAGTTAAAAGTTAAACACTAATTTTCTCTGCGGTTATGACATTTGTCTTCCCGGAATGGCCTAAAATCAAAAAAGGCTATGGACTCTATCACGTGTACTTGTTGTACGTTCTAGTGTATCTACTCCTTTTCCTTTGCTGGTTTCGATACCTCGGAATCAGCAAAACCTTGTACGCACAAATACTTAAGATCGTGTTCGAAGAATTAATAAGCTTAAATCTATTCCGTGAGAATCAACTTTAAGGCATTTAAAACTATGAAAGTATTTCTAAGCATTCCTAAGTCTTTTATAAACTATGAGGTGTTTGGCAATATTGATTGTCTGTATTTTAAAGTCCTAATTCACTCAGATCTCCAAATAGAGCAAATAAGTCCATGAAAGTTTTAAAACACATGACATCTAAAAGCTTAGTTGTATTTAAAATCCATTAACTCCCCTTAAATTATGATCCATCATTATTAAAAACTTTATCCGTTAATTCCGTGACTTATTTTGAAAGACTGTTTTAAAAGATTATTTGATGACGATTTCTCCCCCTCAAATAATGACCCGTTCCATTAAAGAGCAGTTGTCATTGTTATGAGTGTCGAATTGTGTCTTTGAAAAATCTTTTCCTTTGTGATTACTGAAAACACTGAATTCATTTGTAATACAATTTTTACCAAAAAAAAAAAGATTCTCTTTATTTTAACACAATAAGCCACCTGACACGTACACTTATGGAAATATAGGAAGCACGGGTTGTGATGCAAAGTAATCACAAGCCTTTGCATGGTCATAAAGTAGACCATGCCCGAGAATAAATTCCCATTGAGAGGTCAAGTTTCCTTTTTGACGGAATACTTGCCTTTAAAATGATGTCCGGGTTACTATCTGAAATAATAGCAAGCCATTTGGCATGTTTTGAAAACATTTGTAACTTCTGCTCGAACTTCATTTACAGCCTCGTATCATTATTGAATGACATTTCTAAGACCGTAAATGTTATCGATTTTCAGAAGACATGCCTTTATTACCTCTTTTATATTTTTTTTTACATTTTTAATTTTTTTCCTTTGGGTTATTATAGATTTTTATATTTTTGTTATTTTGTTTTATAAAATTTTTAAAAATGAGAAATCTATTTGGATTTTATGGTTTTTATGTATATACATAATTATACAGGGATAGTGAAGATGTTACCACCACAAATTCATCAAGCTTCATCTGCCAATTGTTTCAGAGTCTCCGACGTAAAACTCCGCATTCCCAGCTTGTTGATCAGAAATTCAATTCTTTCTCGGCCAAGAGCTTTAGTGAAGATGTCCGCCAGTTGATACTCCGTATTGACAAAGTAAAGTTCGATCACCCCATTCTCAACATGCTCCTTGATAAAGTGAAATCTGATGTCTATATGCTTCGATCTGGAATGTTGAACGTTGTTGCAGCATAAGGCAATAGCGCTTTTGTTATCACAGTACATTGGAATTTTGTTGAAACCAAAGCCATAGTCGGTAAGCTGTGATCTCATCCAAAGGATTTGAGCACAACAGTCGGACAAAGCCATATATTTAGCTTTCATACTGGATATCGCAACGCTTTTCGGCCTTTTTGTTGACCAACTGATAAGTCTATCTCCTAAAAATTGCATACTACCTGATGTGCTATGGCGTGTATCTTGACAACCATCATGATTCGCATTTGCAAATGTTGTTAGAGCAATCGAAGAATCCTTCGGATAATATAGTCCCCGATTAATGGTTCCTTTTAGATATCGAAAGATCCTTTTTACTGCATTTAAGTACTTTTCGGTAGGTCGAGCCTGATGCCGGGTACACATGCATATAGCAAATTGTAGGTCAGCTCTATTGGCTATGAGATAAAGGAGGGTGCCTATCATACCACGATAGTGTGACGGATCAACGGCTTTCCCTTCTTTATCCTCATCCAGTTTGGATTTCCCACCATGGGAGTATCCACTGGTCACAAGAGTCAAAACCGTAATATCTTAAGGATTCAAGGGCATATTTTTGACTAGTTTAATAAAGAAGCCTCTGGGACTTGAGAATCTGTAGTCTTAAGAAAAATGAGATTTTGACCATCATTGACATCTTAAATTTTGAACACATAATTTTAGAAAATAGGTCACAAAGTTTAGGTGTAGATGCAGCAAAGATGATATCATCGACATATATTTGTACCAGAAGTAGTTCCTTGCCGTCTCTGGATATGAACAATGTGGGATCCACTGAACCTTTGGAGAAGTCTTGGGATATCTTAAACGAAGACAACATGTCATACCACGCGCGTGGAGCTTGTTTCAACCCATAAAGAACTTTCTTAAGCTTGTATACGTGATTTGGTTGATCTTTATCCACAAACCTATCCGGATGGCTAACATAAACTTCCTCCCGCATATTACCATTCGGAAACGCAGTCTTCACATCCATTTGGTAGATGACCATGTTCATATGAGCAGCAAACGCGAGAAAAATCCTTTTAGCCTCTAATCTTGCTACTGGAGCAAAGGACTCTTCAAAATCGATTCCCTCCTCTTGACGGTAATCACGAGCCACTAATCGAGCTTTGTTCTTTAGTATACCTCCCAATTCGTCTAGTTTCACTTTGTATATCCACTTCAAAGTAATAACCATAACTTTATCTGGTCGGGGTACGAGCTTCCATACTTCAAGTCGTTCGAACTCATTGAGTTCTTCTTGCATTGCTTCAATCCAACAGGCTTGAGTCAAAGCATCTTTATACGTCTTGGGTTCAACAGCAGTGAGGAAAGCATCGTAGTAACAGAAAATAGCTTTTCTCATGTAATTGCAGCCGTGTGGAAACTGGTTCTAAAGCGATTTACCGTATATTTCAATGGATTTATCCTTAGTCCATTTGTTAGTGTGTTACAGAAATTTTAGGTGATCGAGAGGCACATATTTGTAATGAAAGAATCCGACGATGAAGATTGATCAGAAGGGAACTTCTGGAAATGAAATACCAAAGTACGGATCAGAACCCATAAGATGCAACTTTCAATATCATGATTGTCTTCTTCAACATCGTTAGGAATGATAGGAGGTTGGGTTTCAGGTGTTGTTTGAGAGTTACTTGGTGATGGTGCATCTTGGTCAAATGTAGTTGGGGAAGGTGAACCGGTTGATACAACGGGTACTGGAGCTGCTACTTCATTAATTGTAGCAACGACTTCAGGGGCTGGGTGATCAACACTAGGTGGGGGATTGAGTAATTCATCAAACAACGGTTGAAACAACATATCCCAGTCAGTTCTCGAAGGTGGTACAAACGGTGTTGAAGGAGGAGGGTTTGGCACGAGTCCTGAACTGATTGTTGCAAGAGTCATTTCATGAAGTGCGGGTCCTGAACTGCTGTGTTCAGAAGCCATCATAGTCAGCTCATCAAAATCTACATGAATTGTCCCTCAGATGAATCGTCTGGTACTGGTTGTAAATTCCAAAATTCTTTCTTCGTGGGGTGCATAACCAATGAAAATACCAATATCAGCCTTTGGTTGTAACTTGCCCAGATTCTCACTATCATTCGTTGGATAGCAGAGTGCACCAAATACATGGAAGAAAGATTGTACTGAGAAGTTGTCATGTAAAAGCTCATATGGTGTTTTGCCATGACGAAGGCGTATGATGGAACGATTTTGGGTGTAACATGTGGTAGCCATTGCTTTAGCCGCATAGAAATAACGGAGCTTTTGCATAAATCAACATTGTGCCAACAGCTTCAATTAGCGTACGATTCCGTCTTTCAACGACACCATTTTGCTGTAGAGAGCAAGCTACAGATGTTTAGTGAGAGATACCAACCTTCTCATAAAATTCACGCAACGTTGATTAACAAATTCAGTTCCATTATCTGTTTTGATGCGTCGAACAGGTACTTTCAGCCGCAGTTGAATCATCTTAAGAAACTTGATTATGAAATATAGAGCTTCATCTTTTGACCTTAAGAACTTAACCCATGTGAATCGTGAGTAATCATCAACAATGACGAGGATGTACTTCTTTCCCCATGTAACACTTTGCAGACATGCATTGGTCCACAAAGATCCATTTTTATACAGATAGAGTTTTTCTTATTGGGTCTTCAGATTTAGGTTTGTGGGGTTTCTTCTTGCTCTTACCCATTGCGCATGCAGAACACAGATGGTCCTTTTCAAATTTAAGCTTAGGGAGACCTCGAACAAGACCATGTCTAGCTAAATGGTTGATTTTTCACCAAAGTTTAGATGAGACAAACGTCTGTGTCCCCAATACCAGGACTTAGTCTTTAAGCCTTTGACAAGAGACTTAAGGGAGAGGACTCTCATCAAGTCTTCCAAGATACAAGAAGTATACAGAATAGTTGCCTCGAGATCCAGTCAATAAATCAACACCTTTCTAAATTACGAATGAAGCAGGTTGTGTTGACGAAAGCAATCCTCAAGGTTCCGAGAACACAAAACTGCCCACGAGAATAATTTGTGGTCCAAGATTCCACCCCCCCCCCCTTCCACATATAAACCCTTGAATTATTGTAACATTCTAATCTGATAATCACCAAATCCCAAAATCTTTGCCACATGAACATTTCCGAATTACTGTACCCTAAAAATTTGTTGACGAAATTGGTGAGCATAGAGCGATCTCCGTCCATATTCTTGGAGCACCCAGAGTCCAAAACCCATAAGGACAATTTGGACACCTGCATTCATTAGAGAGAAATTAACATCGAAAAAAATGTATCCCCAAGATTTTACTGGGTTCCTTTTTGTTAGCAGATACAATTGAAGAACCATGTAGGGGTGATCAGCAAACAGGAACATTAGTTTTAGAGTTCCTAGGTTTCCGTAAATAGACCAATGTTACAACAGGTTTAGATGTTTCATTATCTAGAACAATTAGTTTCCTAAGGGGCGCTTCAGTAGTAGTGGTAATCCTAGTTAAAGGGCACGCATTTCCTACGATAGTGAAGTCACGACCAGTAGGTCTGCCAAATATATCCATAGTTGTAAAACAATCTTGTCATGTTAGTTTTTTTCCAACTTTTTCCTCTTTGTTTGTTTCTAGCAGATTTAGATTTTGCACGAGCATTCACATTATTGATATAATCAAGAACACACAAATCATGATTATCAGAAAGCATGCAACCATTACACTTAACACATTTAAGTTCAGAATTAGCATTAAGCTTAGAATGCTGCACATGAGCAGTTCCTTTAGGTGTAACAACATGATCTTTATTTTTCAAACTAGATTTAACTTTCCTAGGGTGGGCTTCTACTTTTCTTCTGAGTACTCATTATGATTTTGCAGAATCTTATCTTTCTATTGTATTGCCTAAGTGCTGTGAACCGCTAAGCCACTAGTAGATGGTTTTACTCCTGTAGAAGACAACATAGGTTTGTTAGAAGCTAGGTTTGATGTAGAGGCCTTTTTTGTGATTGTGTTTCTTTGAGGATTGACAGGCTCAGTGAATTCTAACTCTTTGACTTAATCATTGAGGGTCACAGCCACTAATTATTCTCTAGAATTGTTGAGACTAGGGCAGGTTTTACTGATTTTTTGAAAGCAACTCCTGAATTAGTTTAGTATACTTACAGGCAATTCGAGAGGTTGGTATCTACGGAAAAGTTGCTTTAATATGATCGACCTAGATCCCTAAGGAACTGCAACTCTTCCAAGTGGTGCTTAATATAGGCAAGTGATCTGACCTTTGAGTTCCACAATTTAGGGGTTTATTGGTTCCGTATTAATCTTCTCTGGATCACTAGGATGATGTGTATATTCTTATTAGCTAAATCATTTCTTTGAGTGTCCTTAATACATCCTTGGAGGTTGTAATTTACCAAAACTTTTACACAGAAGATAAGCATTTAAATATAGAAATTTCACAGACTTTAGATTGACTAGATTAGTTAATCAGTCACATTGTTCTTTTGATCGAACACGTGCTGGTTTAATCAAGTCATAAAGTTGCTTATAGGTCTGTTTCAAATGCCCAATTCCCCCCCCTCAGTAAATAGAAGCATTGTCCACCCTATGATCCAATTCAATATTAATGGTTTCAACTCTCTAAGTCCTGTTTGATCTTATCCTTAACCATATATCCACTGAGAGATTTAAATTCTCTCTTTCAACATCATTAACCGTGTCTTTCGCTATGGGGACCGAGCTTTTCACTACATTTAATACAAATAATTAATCAAAACTTGGGATCACTGTTTATTTTGAAATAGAATTGTCCCTTTGAAAAATTTCCTGATTAAGTTGAGTATCAACTTCTAACAAAATGCAATGTTTTTCAAGAGTGGTAAACCTTTTGAACAGTTTATCATAAATCTCTTTTTCAACAAAATCCTTTTGAAGCTCAGTCTCAAGTTTGGACACATTATCACATTCAATGCACATATCACAGAGGCAAAATTCATAGAAGGCATTTACAATCAAGTTCACAAATATCGTTTGCTCATCACTTGTGTCCAAGAGTCGTTCATTTTAGTTCAAAGCTAGAATCATTTTTAACTTCAAAATGTTTTTTGTTGTGACCCTACAACTATGTTGTTCCACAGCCAGTTCCATTTGATAGAAGAACATTTTGGACTTCACCAGTTCAACAACCATTGTTGTTTGAATGAACTAAATAATGTTCCTTCATGCGCTTGTTACAACTGGCACGATATCATCCCTAAAATAATCATTTGTATGATCGAAACCCCATTTGCCCTCAGAGATAGCTAGGGTGTTGTTTCTTTCTTTGACTACCACATCAAGTGTGTTAAGCAAGATTGAAATTAAAGTTTCTTTAAACCGTAAAAACCAAGCTGAGCTTTTGAAGCTATTAGTGGAACCTCAATGATTGGTGTGGACTAACAGAAAGATCGTTTACATATGAACTCAAAGAGCATTCGACCAAAAGGCTTTTTATGCAGATAACAGTTATGGAACAAACCGTGTTTAAAATCTTTATAAAGTTTATTAAGAGCAGCATAATCGATTGGTGTGGTATCAATTTGTTTTATCTTTTCTGCATCATATTAACCTTATTTCTAAAAGCTTTTTGAACGACTGCTCTACACAGTGTTAAGTCTCTTCCGAGTCAAGGATCACAATAGGATTGGTTTTCTTAATTATATCACCAACATATAGCATAGGTTTCCAACTGCCGAGCTTCTTCAGATATAAAGGATTTTGAAATCCTAGAGCTTTTTAGTGGGTATTACATAGAAAAATTAAGGTATATGTCAACATAGTGAACAAATTGTACAAGAATGATCCTCTTTTAAAAACTAAATTATCTAGGTGTTAATCTTCTTTTCTAGGCTATTTCCTTAATCAAGGTTTTCTAGATTCGTCTTTCATAAAATCATTATTGAGAGTGGTAACCTTTGCAAAAGAATCCTTTCTTTTAAATGTTCTAAAAGAGTTCGTTTAAGATGATCAATCTCTATAGACTATGCACATGAATCTGAAACGTTATCTTGACTCTTTAAATCAACGTTTTGTCCTTCTTTCAACACTTTGACTTGTTCCTTATATCTTTCAAGCTCAGTAGTTAAAATATCATTGACACTTTTATTTTCCAGATTCGTCTTGGTACAATAAACTACTTGGGTTTTTAGTTGTTCAATCATAGATAATATTAAATCATCTTGTTGTGTAGAAGAGTTAGAATTTTGAACAGCTACCTGTTGTGATTCAATCAGATACTAAGAATTAGGAATGATATTGCTATAAATGGTTATTTCAGTCTCTGAATAGTTCACAACATTTGACTGTTTAGAAGACGGCATAGCCTGCACAACTTGATTGGTTATATCATTATTCACATTATCATGATTGCGTACTTCAGAAAGAGCGTCTGAAGCATAGTGAGATAAATTCACCATGAGAGCAACTTTGGCAGTGTTAAGTTCATCACAATCAGAGTCATATGCATCCAAATCATCAGCTTGATAAGCAGCATTGTGAGTTATGACAGTCTGTGTGGCTTGACCTTCTGGAATTCCTGGATCTGCCAAAAATGCGAGTTCCTCCTCATGTAAAATTTGACCACTTGCTTGAGCTTGAACCAACAACACTTTATCCTTAAACCATGAATCATCTCTTTTCCCCTCTTTGTTTGTTGTCACTGGTTTGACCTTGCCTTCCCCTTGCGCAGTTGTATCAAATAACCGTTCTTTGTTTTCCAGAATTGTTTCCACTTGCTCCCGGAGTATAAGTCCTTGAAGTACCTGCAGCTACAGAAGTTTGTCTCCCCTGAATTGGTTGTAATGTTACTCTTCCATTATTAATGATAGCTTTTGTTGCCTTAGGTGTTTGACGAGTTTCTCAGCTGGTTATTGGTAGTGGGATAACGGGAAGTGACGACAGCAGTCAAAAACGACATCATGTGATTGATGGCATCAATGGGATCATCACCTTTCTGGAACACTGGAACAATTAAACCTGATTCTTGTTGGGAAAATTTAGATTGTTGATCAACTGAGGGAGGATATTCCAATTGAGGTATAGATGATGATGGAGAATAGATGTTGGTGAATTGATGATTGATAATCCATAGGATGTGATAAGTTGGATGAAAGAAGTGTTGATGATTGACGAGTTGAGTTTTTTTGAGACTGATAAGGTCAACCATACTGTGGAGACTGATATGATGAAACTTGTGGTTGAAATTGAGTGTTTTGGTGTGAATTTTGATGAGTTTGATAAGGAGATTGGGTCATCAGATGAGTTGCAACCAAAGCAAGAGGATCTGAATTAGCGTCATGCATTAAACGAACCTCATTTGCATGAAATTCATGTTGTCCCCAAAATAAACAAAAGCCCTGATCGATGTTAGCTTTAGAGCAAATTCGAACCAGTTTGACATCTGTCACAAATTTGCTCCATTCATGAGGAAGGGTATTTAAAAACTTTATGTTCACTTAAAATTGTCCCAGTTTCATGTTGTTAAATGTTTCATGTCAAATGAGAGTAGCACAAAACTCTCAATAGAAATTCACAAAGTGAATCCCCCTTCTTATAAGCACACATAACGAATCATCATAAAGCTTACACTCCCTTTCCTGTTTCGTCAATGAAGTTCCTTGCATGAGAAGTTGAATTCTTTCCTAAAGTTCCTTGGCGATTTATGATTGCTTAACAATGCATAGACCTCAGGTGGTAGTCCTTGGAGAATGATATTTGTTGCCTTGATATCACAATCAACTTGAAGTGCTTCCGTAGCAGATAACTCATAATATTTCTTTGACCTTGTAACTCCATTTTCCACAATTGAAGGCCAAATGAGTGGACCACTTTCAAACAGGATTCAAGGATCATTCGTCCATTTTGGTCTTATTCAGCATGTATAGTTCCATTATGCCTTTTCCAAGAATCATACATATCCTTTTCCAGCATTGGTGGACGATTCAGCACCCGAGAGAAACGCTTGTGACGGCTAGAGTCGTCATATGATAAAATGTATATTTGAACAAGATTACTTGTTGATCTGAACGGTGTAGAAAGAAATAGTGTTTGATTAATTTGTCTTTTAAGTATTTTAATTCATAAAACTATACGGGATTTACAATTCTTGACAAAACCGGGAAAAATAAGTTAATGTTTTACGGGATTTTACAAGTCAACGAAATAAACCGTGTAATTTTGAAAGACTTGAGTTGTTCAGTTTCAATTAGTGAATTGTTCGGTTTCCACTGAAGTAGGGTTGTTCGGTTTCCACTGAAACAAGGTGTTCGGTTTCTACTAAAATAAGGTTGTCGGGTTTACACAGAAACAAAGGATGTTCGGTTACCACTGAAATAAGGTTTTCGATTTTCCACTGAAACAAGACTTGTTCGGTTTCCACTGAATCCAAGGTTGTTTCGGTTTTCACTGAAATAAAGTTGATTCGGTTTCCACTGAAATAAGGATGTTCAGTTTCCACAGAATCAAGGTTGTTCGGTTTTCATGAAATAAGGTTTATCGGTTTTCCACTGAAACAAGTTGTTTCAATTTCCACTGAATCAAGGTTGTTCGGTTTCCACTGAAATAAGGTTGTTCGGTTTCCACTGAAACAAGGTTGTTCGGTTTCCACTGAAATAAGGTTGTTCGACTTGAGTTGTTCGACTTCAGTTGTTCGACTTCCACTACTACGAAACCCAAAAACTTAAAAACAAAAAAAGACACCTTTTTGATGATTGTTTTGCAAAAATACTTGTACAACTAGTGTTACTAACCCTATAGGAACAAGAAAAATAGAAACTTTAAGGTTTTTAAGCCGAAAAATTTAAAATCAAGATTTTGTTCTTTATAAAGGTTTTGAACACAAAAGATGACCAAAAATGATATTTTTCTAGATTCAAAGCTTGTACACCTATATCTTAAAGATACTAGATCAGATTTACCAAGGTAAATAATCCATTAGTGTACACAATAGCTTTGGAATCAAAAAAGAAAAAAAATAAAGGACGATTTGTGCAAAAACAAACGAACCAAAAAGAAAACTTAAACACAAAAACTAAACACACCACTCTATGGCTCCTGATACCAATTGAAGAATACAATAATCTTTGATATGAGACAGGAAGGAACTTAGTGAGAGAGAGTGGAAGGAAGGATGTATTCTAGAGAGAGAAAGTAAGAAACATGTAATCTAGAGTGAAATAAGAATACAAACCAACCAACCCAACACCTCTCCAAACATAGAGAGGGTATTTATACATGAGATGTGGCCGGCCATGGACCTAGATAGGCTTTCCATTGAGCCTTGGGCCATATTAGATTACTTTACTTGACATATGATTAACTACGGGCGAAGACTAATACATATTGGAAGTGACCAATACTTTTATAAAGATTTTTCAGGGAGAATAACTCCGTGTTTGCATCTATGTTGGTACCTCAAGTAGTTAAGGGTGAAGGTTCAGGACAACCTTCTGAACCCTAACCACCATCTTTAACTGCTCCACCCTCTCAAGTTACTATTGTTGCAACACAACACCAAAAGACTCACAAACCTAGGCGAGCTAAAAGAAGTCAGGACACTAAGATTCCTCAGTCTAGTGGTCCCCCTAAGAAGGTTAGTGATGAGGCTTTCTATATAAGAGAGGATGACATAGTGGTTAGGGCTGCCACTACTGCTTCTAGCTTAAAGACAGAGCAGGAAAGTTGTAACGTCCATAAGACCTGACCCACGACAACACTTAATGAACCATCTCCTTAGGGACTTGGTTCAGGTAGTGGACCTAGGCACCAAGATACCACATTGGGGGGTGCAGATGCTCAGACTAGGTTTAAGACTGCATCTAAAAAGTCCCATGACCCACCTCTCTCAGAAGGTAACACATCTGGAAGTAGGGAGAACAATATGGAATATCAAGTTGATTTGATAGATTTTGTACCACCAACTCCCCATGATTCACCTCTCTCATGAGGTCACACACCTGGAAGTGATGAGGGTAGACGTAACTTTAATGAATTGATAAATCTTTGTACCGAATTGTCAAATAGAGTTCTTGCCTTGGAAAACTTAAAAACTAC
Source organism: Tanacetum coccineum (assembly GCA_026074375.1). NCBI lineage: Eukaryota > Viridiplantae > Streptophyta > Magnoliopsida > Asterales > Asteraceae > Tanacetum > Tanacetum coccineum. The sequence goes on from BQNB010005647.1 coordinate 46,619, forward strand.
TCAAGACTTGGTGATCCAAAAGCTAAAAAAGAGAGTCAAAAGATTAGAAAAGGCACTAAGGGCAAGAACTCCATGGATGATGCTCTTCAAGATTGGTACCTCCAGGAGAAAAGGTTTAGATAAGGAGAATGTATCCAAATAGGGGAGGAAAAGTGACAAGCCAAAGCCAATGTTTAATGATAGTGACATTGATGTGCTTGATGATGCAATGGAGAACGTTGAAGGTGGTAGTATTGCTGAACAAATTACTACTGATAGGGTACACTTAATAGTGATAGTATTAATGTTAGTACTGCTGGACCTTCAAATGTTAGTGATACTGGTCCTTCTACAAGTACTGCTGGGGATATTTTTGAAGATGAGATGACACCTATTTCTGATACACTTGTGGCCATTAGGAGTGCAAGACAAAGGACAATCTCAGTAATGATTTGTAATGTTGAAGAAGAACCAAGGAGAGCAACACTAGTACCAACAGTATTTTATATATGTATATCATGTGTAAATGAAAATAGTCATAACCTGGTGTGGGGGTCTAGGTGGTGAAGGTGGCGCCAGTCGGGCCGTGACGGCGGGAGTAGCTTGTTTTGATAGTGTGTGTGGAGTTTTGTTTTATCAAGTGTGGGTTAGAATGGTTGGAAACTCAGTTTAAGATTTTTGGTTGAAAAACATTTACGGGATAAAGTATTAGAGGGAGGGGTATCAAATTTTTGTTGATAAACAATTTAGCTAAGACCTATCAAACGCAGAAAAAAAAAAACTAAATGGTGTTTTTAATTGTATGATAAAAAATAATTTTAAGTTATTTTTTGGAAAAATATTTAAATTAAAAGTTTATAATTATGTATTTTACAGTTATAATATTTGCTTTAAAATTAAATTTAATTAAAGTATTTAATATTTGTGTATAATCATACTTGACCCATAGTACTTCGAAACGTTTTATAAATTCTTACGATATAATCATACTGGACTTGTTTATTACAAATGCATAGGGTATGGTTATCTAGATCATGGGTCATTCTATACATGCAAATATGCTCTATTAAAACCTTATGGATGCATCAAATCTTATAGTTGTCTGTGACAGGAAATAGATTGGATAGATCAATTTGGAAGTAGTGCTTGATTAAGTGGACGCGTCTTGTTTACCTATATGGATTTCATCGCCAATTTACTTTTTTAGCCTTAATTATGATGTTATTTAGTTTATGATAAAAACTCTTTCAAAACCCAAGATTTAAAATGGCATTTATAAAAAACATAAAAAATACAAAAATAACCTTCTCTAAACCTTTATTTCTTACAGTAAAATTGCATTTCGACATACCTCACTGATTCATCTAGAGAAACTATAAAATCCCCACCAGTTCTTACGTATTACTACACTCACATCGATTGGGTTCTCTGCCTATGAGGGTTGTAATAAACTTTTATTGGTCGTAACCAGCCGTAGCAAATAATCATTTATATTTAAAAACTAATTACATGCATAATAGTATTTATTTATATGATTACTCAATGGACATACTCACCAATTATTTCAAGATTGGTAATCTTGCATTAACTTTCATGAAACAATTATTAAGAGACAGCACGAGCCGGCATTTTGCACATCCTCAACCTAGTAAATTTGCAAGATCGTAGTACTACTACCCCCGATAAGTTGCATGGCACCATTGAGATAATAATCTTGAGTTCCTCTTTTCCTTGATAACAAGGGCTATTAGATATCAGAGTAATGCTGAAATTGTTTATAATTTATTATTTGATGTACATTGATAACCTAAGCAAAATATAGTTTACGTGCGGGGAAAAGCGTAACGAGTTAGTTTTCTAAAGATGGTTTCAAAACATAAGAAATAAAAACTGTTATAAAAATTCCCCATATATTTTCATTTTTTCCACCTATATAAAAACCAATTCTAAATAGATAAGTATTTGGTACTAGATTAGTAGATGTCCAATACAATATAAGTATTTTGCCACTCAGTAGTACCATCGTTCCAGATACATAAGTATTTGGCACCAACATTAGATAGCGTTCCAAATACATATACAAATTTGGCACCGGTGGTAACAACCGTCCTAAATACATATGTATTTGGCACTGTTAACTCAAATTGTCCCAAATACACATGTATTTGGCACCATTATTAGAAAAAGTTCCAAATGCATACGTATTTGGAAAGATTTTTTAATAGTCGCCCCAATACTCCTTTTGTGACACGGTTAGCTAACAAGTGCCATTTGGTGTTTTTTGGCATGATTTTTTGACTGTTCCAAAAAATTTCGTCTCAAAAGCCACATTTTCTTGTAGTGAATGAAGGAATAGTTTCTAAGGCTTATTTTCCCTCACACTTAAGTTGAACATTGTCCCCAATGTTCTATAGAAGTACCTGTAAAAACGAATAAAGGGAAAAGAAAACAAGTCAAAGAGACTAGTACTCCCCTGGTTTGCTCAATAATGGAGAAGAAACATGCGATAACTGGTTAATCTCCTCCTAAATTATCCACATGAAATCCTAAGAACTTCCAGGCATTTTCTCATCAAATAAACCTGTAATCCAAGACAAAGACACATACACCAAGCATAATATCGGAAGGTATATATATTATACAACAAGAGTTTAGGGTTTTGACTCTACGAAAGCAGTAAAGATAGGATGAGAGTAATGGTATAATCATAGGTTTTTCTGCAGGTTTACAAAAGAATTACAGATTTTAAATATTGCACATTTTATTTTTCAGGAATACTAGAAAATAATTCGAAGTTTTATCATTTAGCTGAGGTCGCCGACGCCGTAAGGATAATTACCTGACGCGTACTCCAGAGTATTTGTGAACAAATTGCCTTCTTTGTTTTTAATGAGAAATTTCTTGCACGTAATTTTTATAAGTTAAAACTGAAGAAAGCATTGCATAAAAACCTGGAGTTAGTCATTACAATCATATGACTCGAAACTGACGCGAATTAATCTAAATAATTTATTTCAAATGTTTGAATTTGGTTCTAAAAATCAGATATTTCCCCTACACTTATTTTGATGCAATATACCTTTGATTGCAAATAAGACAAAGTTACAAACAAACAAAGCATGATTACAACTGATTCAAACATAATAAAACAAATAATAAAGAGTTAAAACACAAGACACTCCCAATATGCGGAAAAAGTAAATATTGGGTTGCCTCCTAAAAAGCACTTTTCTTTATTTACGAGTCTTGTAGCTAGACTCGAAGTCACACGTTCTTATGTGACTTCTCCTTCATTGTCCATTCCATTCACATATTCGGGTCCAAACTCTAAGCATTCCTTATAAAATCCTAATATTTTGCTTGTTACATACTCCACTCCTCTCCTTTTGTCTTCTTCGTTCCTAAGGTAGATTGATTTTGTGTGCTCTTTTTCTAAGTCCGACAGTGAGTTGTACTGTTTTATCTTATGGGGCATCTTATAGGAAACTTTATCGGTCCCGTTAATGAATCTTACAACACCTTCGGGTGGGTCGTGAGTCATGTTGGATATTTCCACAAAAGGTTTCCCTAGTACTACTTGTGACAACCTAGGGTCTATAATTGAACTAATATCCTCAACAATCATGAAGTCTACTGTTATCCCAATAACTAATCCATATCACAACACATAAGCTATACCAATAAGCTTAAATAAGCTTTAAACCACAAGAGAAAGAAAGAGAGGAAATAGAAGAATATTAGACTAAGAGAAAGAGGTAGAGGATCTTTTACACATATGAAAACACACACATAAATGACCAACACCCTTTCCATGTATGGAGATGGTCTATTTATACCCTTGACCAATCTAATGGTGTATGGGCTTTGTAGATGGGCCGGGCTTGGCTTGTGTTGGGCTTTGACCCGTTACATAGATGTTACTTGCTTAAAGTCCAAGCCTGTTTATCCCGATTAGCCTATTATGATACAAGACCTAATAATAACTGAGACGACCGATAATATTCTTGTTCGACTTAATAGAATTAAGGCTAACAATCTCCCTCAATGTTGAGATCTTCCTTGATCTCCCCAACATTGACGTTCTTGATGGAGGTTATCTGGATTTGAATTTATCTTCTCCAATGTTAAAGATATGACATTTGAGTTTTGCCTTCTTTGGTCTTTCTTTTTCTTTTCCTGTTTGTAATGGCTCTATTCATTCATGCTTAAGATGACCGATAACATTCTTTCGGTGTCGTTTATGTGATCTTGATCTTGAGCCTTCAACTTTTGACTTTGAGTTCTTGAGATCTTTCATCTTGCATCATTTCCTTGACTTGAATCATCTTAATTTAACTTTCTTGATCAACTTGTGCTCTTGACCGACATACTCATACTTATTGCATTCTTGTTTGACTTATATGAACATAAGGCTAACAATCTCCTAAAATATGATTCTTGAGTTGACTTTGAAGATCTTTGAGGAAGTTAAGGATCAACACTCTTGATGTTAAATGATTGACTTTTAGAGCTCGAGTATGAGTATGTGGTAATGAATCTGACTTTGCTGGTACATAATTGTAACACCGACGTTTAAATCTGCATTTAAAAAGTTAGTGATAAACAACATATATGGACGAAAGTGTGTTTATCACTTTGTAGAATACTGTTGCAATAACCACGGTTCCCCGTTAATCAGTATAAATACTGCCTGTGATCAGATAGAATTCATATGAATTTTCTTGATAGGGTTTCGCAGCTGTACTAGCCGGGTTCGTTACGGAGCTTCTCAAGCAGACAACACGGAAAAGATGAATTAGATAGTTACTATCTTTCTGATTAAGTCGTCAATTCATTTACTGGACCAAAATCGATATCCAATTATCACAAGCTTGATTCATATAGAAACTTGCAAGTCACCTACCGCAGAGCTGTTTGAGGTTGACTCTAGAAGGATTTCCATTCGTCACTGTGAATACTAAAGAGTATCACTCTGAATGTTCTGGCAAGATCTCAAGGATAATGCGTAGGACTCTTTGTTACCAAATGTTGTTTAAAGGTGAACAACAAATGTTATACATGGATTGTGTCCTAATGAGATTTATAATTTGATCTCTCTTGGCTCTAGACTCAATTTGTGCACTTTGGTTTTAGTACTCAGAGGCTGGAGCTGACTGCCACTATTTAATATCAACAATCTCAGAGTGAGATGTCAATAGATAACGTGTGTATCTCCATGACAAATGAGACAAGTCTCTTTTGAGAGAAACTCGAATGGCTGGGAACGGTTGTGCATTGCATCACTGGGTCCATGACGACTTTCTTCAATACCAACAATCATCTTTGTGATTTTGATAGATTATGTATTGTCCCGGTTTCTGCCTATATTGTGTGGAGGGCTTCTTTCTTTTCTACCTTTATACGCACATTTCTTTTTAATTCTTCAACCCCTTCAATGCTTACCAAGACGTCATCACTAACACCTTGTTGTGATTGTTCCAGTGTTAGCTCAACCTTAGTCGGCATTCTTCCCTTATTCTCATTCATCTCCAATCATACCTAAGGACTGCTATTTCTAACTATGGATTGTCCTTGGGTAGATCTCTCCGGTTCTGGTTGGATCGTAGGACTTATTCCTAACCTAACCACCTTATGACTTCAGAATTGTCGTGAAATTAATAGGTTGTTGGGTATGAGATCGAACCATAAAACCATTTTCTGACATTGTTATTTTCAAATACTCCCCCTACACATGTGCTCCGAGATTCGAAATTGTTTAGCACATGAAGGAAAGAGTTGCACTTAGAGTCTTAAAGATCACATTCGTCTATAACATATTTTAATCACATTTTCTCTCCTTATTTTAAATAATAAAACACCTAGTATTTGAAATACCAATTGATTAAAATTTGACATGAAAAATTCCATGGGGAGAAAAATTATACCACGATATAATGTGTTTGGGGATCATTAAAATTGAATTTATGGATGTTACCCACAACACATTGATATGGCTTTTGTTTTAAAAAGCTCCCCTCAGAAATTGATCCACATACAATGACATTCTATCGTACTGCAATTTTTTTAAAAACCTTATTCGAAGAAGGGAGTGTTGAACACACAATTTTAACAAACCACTTTTTATGGAAAAATACACATATATATTGTAGCCAATTTTGACATTGAAAGTTCTTTTGAAAAATTATGTTTAACGATATTTAAAAACACATGATAGAAGACTCTCTTCTATTTATAGAGTAAGCTATGAAGCGTACACTTCCAATACGTTAGGGGACCGAGTTATGCACTGAAATGTACATAAGTCATTTTGAAAAAATTTAGAAATGGACATGTTTTGAAGCATTTGGAAACTCTTGCTCGAACTTCATTTACCACGCCGTGTCGTGTTAATCAACATTTCTAGGTACGTAAATGTTATCGATTCCAAGAGACATGTCGAGAAGATTCTTTTTGGTATTTTTGAAATTTTTCTGATTTTATATTTTGTTTTTCTAGGTTTTATATTTTTATATTTTCTTTTTGTTGGTTTTATATTTTTGTATTTTCTTTTTCAAATTTTTTTTATAAATAAAAAATAAATAGAGAATAAAAATATTTACAAATTTTTGAAGTTTCCTTAGCAGTGAGTATGTAGCTAGGAGTTGAATGGATGAAGTTGAAATAGGTTGTCTTGTTGAGTTTATTTGATGCATCAGTAGTAGTGCTGCGGAAGACATTAAACAACTTGATTTTCTCCATTGAAATATCGTCGACATAGGACCGAATAGCAAATCCGGTTCATTGAGTTGTTACTGTTTCAGCTTCTTGATTGACCTTTATTGACATTGTGGTGCGAGGCTTGAACCGTTTTGTTCAAACGTCATTTGACATTGAGGTTCGAGGCTTGATCTGTTGTAATCAAACGTCATTTGACATTCGAGGTTTTTCAGGCTTGAACTTTTGATGATCAAACGTATTTGACATTGGGTTCGGGATCTTGAACTTTATTGTGAGTCAAACGTCATTTTTCTGTATATTTCTATGAATCCGTTTGACAATGTTTCTGAGATATCAGCTTTTTCAGCAACCATACTTGAGGATTTTTCCTTATTAACATTCTAGTGTACCTACACTTAATCAAGACTTTGTTCTTTTTGAACATTTATTGATGTACCTGCACCTACATCCAGAGTTTGTTTCGCATTCATGAATATTAGGTTATCTACATTTGAACTTGTGGGGTTCACTGTCAACCTTGCTTGTACAAGGTAGAATTTCTTTCTTGTAGGAATCACCTATGACCACAGATTGAAAGTTTCTATCGTGGGTTTCACTAAGATAGATCTAGGAGATGTTTTCTCATACACAGCGGAAGTCTTATTAAGAGAAAACTATTGTCTGTAAAGGATTGCCTAAGGTTTCTGAGTTTGATCTTTTGATCTACGGGTTTGTTAAGGCATCTGGTCTTATGGAATTGAATCTTAGCACGTGAATTTCCTTCTTCAGGAGTTTTGTTTATACATGCATCATGAGTTGCATTTACAAGACACACTTATTTGACATGTAGAACAAAACAAAGTTTTGGATCTGAAAAAGATCTAGAACTCATCAGAGTGATCTACTTTGGGCACAGCTGTTATCGTATTGCGACTACTCTTAGATTGTTTTTTTTTTACAGGCAAACTCTTGATGTTTAATTGTTAGACCTAGGTTTTTTGGTTTGCTATCATCAGCTGTGGTTTGAATTCTAGCAGAACAGTTAGACTCGTTGGTTGAGTTCTATCTCTTTCTTGTATCTTTTTCTTAGCTACATCTAGATAGTGATGAATGACCATGTCATTTGAACTTAATCTTGGCATGTTCTTAGAACTATCCTAGATGATGCTAGATGCAATCATGTGTCAGTTTTTGCAAAGGCGGAATTTTCTTTTTTCTAGGCAAATAATGTTGAGGTACTGGTTTGGACTAATTCTGTTATTACATCAACTTGGGAGGCAAACCATTGTTTTGACATTTGAAGCCCTTTCAGATTTAAACGCATTTGGTTGTCTAACAACTGATTGGTTTCTTGGTGATTGTAAAACCGGTTTCCCCTAGACTGATGTTTTATCAAACTTAGTATCTACACTATTTCCTTTTAACTTTCGTAAGTAATTTTTTAAAGCAGCAATTGCAAAAACCTTAAGAGCTTAACGACAAAAGCAATCTCATTGATCTCACGAAGGAGTGTCACAATGAACTCACTTCGGGGGAGATTGTTAGCCTTAAAATATTGAGTCGAACAATGGAAGTTCGTTCATTAATTATATTAGGTCTCGGTCATTAATTAATATACGTTATAATAGGCTAGACGGGTAAACGGGCTCTTAAATGTAAGCTAACCGGTCATGTGTATCGGGCGAAAGCCCAAGTAATCCTAAGCCCGGCCCGTAGAAATACTAAAGGCAAGTAAGCCTTTTAGTTTAGGTATAAATACACCTCCTCAAGCAAAGTGAGGGGAGTTGGTCATTTGTAATTTTTCATTTAGCAAGTAATCATCTCATTCTCTCTCACTTTCCCTCTCTACTCTCTCTCTCTCTCTCTATAATTCTTCTCATCTCCTTCCTACTTTTCTTGTTCTTAATTATGAAGTAAAGTGATTTCTTGGATTCTACATTTGGTATCAAGAGCCTCTGGTAGATTATGTTTGTTTTGTGGTTTAATAAGCTCAAAATCAAGATTTCGTGGCTTATTTTACATATAAGCTCACGTCCGGATTTTTTTTGGCTTATTGGTTTGCGTTTTGCTTCTCTACTCCTTGCTTCACGTGTTCTACAACTTATTGTGTTTGATTCGTGATTATAAGCTCAAAATTTTCGTGGCTTATTTCAAAATATAAGCTCACGTCTTGTTTTATTTAGGGGCTTCTTGGTTAAGTTGAGCTTATTCACTCATTAGTCATTGTAGTTTCGTGGCTAGTATTCTTCAAACTAGAATCTTCATTTTTTTGCTAAACTTTCATTTTTCCTTTTTGCTTATTTTCGAGCTTATTTCGGCTTATTTTAAGCTTATTTCGAGCTTATTTGTGGTTTACTTATTTTTTGTCCTTTCTTGTGCTCATAACCGGTCAAAATAGAGGAGACCTAGATCCACATTTTAAGCTTCATAAGACAAGGACACCTTGTTTTCTAGTAAAAGTGGTCCTCACACAAAAATGACATCAAGCGGAATATGTTAACATGTTGAGTGGAATATGTAAGTTTAGGCCTAAGCAAAATATGCATGTTTAGTTTAAGCGGAATATGCAGGTGAAAGTCAAGCGAAATATTACATTAACTAAAAAAACACTCTGCCAAAAATTTTTAAATTCAAGCGAAATATGTACGAGTTCAAGCGAAATATGCAGTTTTGTTTTCAAGCGAAATATGCAATTTAAGTTCAAGCGAAACATGCAAGATTGAATTTCAAGCGAAACATGCAAGATTGCCTTTAAGCGAAATATGTTTAATTTAAAGCGAAACATGCAAAGTTGATTTTCAAGCGAAATATGTTGAATTTCAAGCGAAACATGCAACACTGAGTACAAGCGAAATATGTTTCAAATTCAAGCGAAATGTGCAGCTTTTTTTAAGCGAAATATGCAAACTCTTCAAACGAAATATGCAATGTTTGTTTCAAGCGAAATATGTCAATATACATTACGGTATTTATTTGATGTTTGTAAAATCCCGCGAAAGACACAACTAACTTTACTCGGTTTTAATCATAGACTTGTAAATCCCTCTAATGATAATTTAAAAAAAAAAAAAAAAAAAAAAATAAAAAAAAAAAAAAAAGATTTTAAAAAAAAAGTAACTTTCATTGCTTTCATTTACACAACTCCAATCACAACAAATCTACTTAAGATCCTACAATCATTTATTCACTGCATAATTCTTCAATCATTCATCATGACAACTCCAATTGTATCTTCTTCAACCGACAGTCAAATGCATAACAACATAATGACAGCTGGTTCAAGGGGTCGTCCACCAATGCTTGCAACAGGATGATATGCACAATGGTGATCACAGTTCTTACGATAAATTGATACAAGACCAAATGGCGATACCTTACGGAAGTGCATTCTCAAAGGTCCTTACACTCCAACTATTGTCACAACACCAGTTGTTCCTGCAACAGAGAATTCTCCAGCAGTTCCTGAACAAACAACAGTCGAGACAGTTATGAATATGACTCCTGAAAACAGAGCTCATTTTGAATCAGAAAAGAACGGATTATTTAATATTGACTGAATTGGAGGATGAAATAACTCAACTGTTGAATGCATGTCAGACAACTCAAAGAAATGTGGGAAGCCATCGAAGGCTACATCAAGGTGAATCACCTATATTCCAAGATGCAAGACACACTTTATTTAGAGTTTGGCAATTCCACCTCTCACGATGGAGAAACAATTGAGTCTTACTACAACAAGATTCTAAATATGATAAATGAAAGATCAAAACATTTGACGAGTTGCTACGATGCAAGTCAGTGTTCAATTTCTTTAACAACTTCAACTAGAATGGTTAAGATTTGTAACAATTGTCAAGCAACAACACAAGTTAGATGAAGTTTCATATCACAAACTCTTTGACATTCTGAAACAATACCAAAAGGAAGTTAATGAACTCCGTGCTGAAAGAATGGCCAAGAATGCTAACCCATTAGCACTTGTTGCTACTGCTCAAACACTTCAAGACCCTTATTATCAATCATCAAAGTCTCACAAATCATATGCACCAACATCAAAGCTTCACCTCCAACCATACTCATGCAACTTACAAGATACATAGGCAAGAGATAGCCAAACCAATCACACCATCATCTGAGTTACCTTCTGAAGAAGACAGTGATTATGAACAAGCTCAGAGGGATAAAGATATGCAGAAAAATTTAGCTCTCATTACAAAGTACTTCAAGAAAATCTACAAACCTACCAACAACAACCTCAGAACTTCCCTCAAACCACCAAAACAAGATGTGATACTACTCCAAGATACAAGAATGACAATCAGACTGACAGTTGGGAAGTCAGAGGCAGTAAATGTTGCTAGGTGCTAGAGAAACTGTATGTGGTCCCAAGTAGTGCAACAGTTTAGATACATTGTTTTAAATAAAAAGGATTTTGGGTCATTATGCTACAGGAATGCAGAAAGCAAAAGGGTTAAAGACATTACGTATCATAAGGAAAAGATGTTTTGCTGTGTAAACAAACTAGAGGAAAGGTGTTCTACTACAAGCAAAGCAATCTGACTGGTTAAGCAGACACGGATGAAGAAAATTGATGAACAATAGTTTGGAAGCATAATTTTTTACAGTTACATGGCAAAGATCCGGAGGTTTCCTAATGCAGACTCAGGCACAGACGCAAAGCATTAGAACAGGTAAATGACGATACGACGAAAATGTGTTCGTCCAATGACATAACAACATTTGAGCAATCTGAAATCCATTACTAACACATGTGCAGTGGAAACGGGTGATAGTAATGTCATTCCTGACTCACCGGATATGTGTGATAATGATATTCAGGATGACCAAAATGATGTAGAATGTGATGATGAGCGTGTTGGACCTTGCTAATCTTAATAGCTAATTAAGTCTTGATTGGCGATACGAACAATATAAAAGATTTCCAAAAGCAATTAAAGAAAGCAAATGCAACATGACTTATAGAATAAAATGAGTGCAAATCTATTCTTGCAGAAACTAGTAGAACTCTAGGGGAATCTAATAGTATTTGGGATATGTTGCTTAGTTGCACTCAAAATAAACAGACTGAGTTTGAGAGGTACAAGGCCTTTAATGATCATACAGTTGACTATGACAAACTTGAAAAAAAGTTAAATGAAACTCTAGGACTATTAGCTCAAAAAGAAATTGACATAAAAGAAGGTTTAAAAGTTAAAGCCTACAAAATTTCTGTTGTCAAAGAGAAACACGATGACTTATGTTCCATGTAATTCATGCTAAGTATCATTCTGACTTATGTTCCATGTCAAAGTTTTTAAAATACTTATGTTCCAGAACTTTCATGTCAAAAAGAAACACGAAATTTCATGTCAAAGAGAAACACGAAATTTCTGGAACATATGTAAAATCAAGGGGGAACAAGTTTATGCTCCATGTAATTCATGCTAAGTAAAAGTTTTCCCCATGGTATTTCAAGACAAATTTTAATCACAAAGTATTTCAAAAACTAAGTAAATTAGTATTTAAAATATGGGGAGAAATGTATTTTACAATGTGATCTTGAGAAATAATCACTTGATCTTATCAGACTCAAATGTTTTCATACTCTTCGAAAAATGTTTATATTGTTACTCGATCTCAACACAACATCCTTAATTCCACAGACGATTCTGAAGTCATAAGTGGTAAGTTAGGTATATGTCCTATGATCCAACCAGAACCGGAGGATCTACCCAAGGACACTCCAAAGTTAGAAATAGCATCCTTAGGTGTGATTGGATATGAATGTGTATAAGGAAAAGAATTGCCGACTAAGATTGAGCTAACACTGGAAAAAATCCAACAAGGTGTTAGTAATGACGTCTGGTAAGCCATTGAAAGGGTTTTGAAGAATTAACAAGAAATGTATGGATAAAGGGTTCTAAAGAAATAGCCCTCCACAAAACTTAGGCAGAAACCAGTCAATACATAGCTGACATAATTGACATGTAGAATGCTGATATTAAAACGACAATCATGGACCCAGTGATGCAATGCACAACCCTCCCCAGCCATTCGGGTTTCTCTCAACAGAAACTTGTCTCATTTGTCACGGAGATACACATGACTTCTATTGACTTTCTCACTCTGAGTTAGTTGATATTGAATAGGTGGCAGTCTGCTCCAGCCTCCGATTACTAAAACCAAAACGCACTAATCGAGTCTAGAGCCAAGAGATCAATAAAATAAATCTCATTAGGACGCATTCCATTACTAACACTTGTTGAACATCAATTAGTTCACAAGCTGTTAACAAGAGTCCTACGCATTATCCTTTGAGTATTGTCCAGAACATCCGAGTGCTAATTTGTACTCCAATAAAGATGGAAAATACCTACTTGAGCATCACTAAACAATCACTGGTAGGTGACTTGCGAGATTCTATATGAATCAAACTTGTGTCAACTGGAAAGAAACGATGGTGCGATTCAATGTGAATCAAACTTGTTCCAGGAAATGAATTGACGGCTTAATCAGAAAGATAGTAACTATCTGATTCACTCTTACCGTGTTGTCTGCTTTGAGACGTTCCGGTAATGAGAACTAGCAAGCATGGTAAATCTAATAACCACTGTTGGTAGAAATCCTCTACGCTTTGAGTTGGAAACCCGTAAGGAGATTCTTTGAATCCTACATGACCACAATGTACAGTAATTATACAGTTAACCGGTCCTACGGAACCGAAGGGGTTAAACTAACCAAATCCTTACGAATGACAAAGCCATATCTCGTCCCCACGCTTTAAATGCTAACTGTTTTATTTTCAGGATACATAAACGAGGGAGATGTAGATGCCTTATTTCCAGTTGAAACGGATTCATTACCACATGCTCATGCTCAAACTACAAAAGCCATTACTACTAAGCATCGAGATTCAAGAATTAACATGAAAGCTCAATGGAATTAAAAGACAAAGATCTTACCGCATAAACTCTGAATAACAGCCTACCTTCAAAGAAACAAGTCTAATCAAGTAGATTGTTAGCAAGATTTCAAGATGATGCAAAGTATGAGCATGTTGGTCAAGACACAAGATCGCAAGGTGGCAAAGACGATCAAGACGGAAGGATAAAGATTTAAAGATCTCGGACGAAAAAGACGAAGTCAAAAGACAATGACAAAGGCTCAAGATCCAAAGATCAAAAAAAGCAATGAAGGAACAACCTACAACGAAGACATAGACCAATATCACAAGAGCTCAATGATAAAAGCAATCTCAATGATCTCACAAGGAATGCCACAATGAACTCACTTCGGGGGAGATTGTTAACCTCAAAATATTGAGTCGAAACAATGAAAGTTCATTCATTAATTATATTAGGTCTCGGTCATTAATTAATATACGTTGTAATAGGCTAGATGGGTAAATGGGCTCTTAAATGTAAGCTAACCGGTCACGTGTATCGGGCGAAAGCCCAAGTAATCCCAAGCCCGGCCCGTAGAAAAACTAAAGGCAAGTAAGCCTTTTAGTTTAGGTATAAATACACCTCCTCAAGCAAAGTGAGGGAGTTGTCCATTTGTAATATTATCATTAGCAAGAATACATCTCATATCTCCTCTCACTTCCTCCCTCTCTACTCTCTCTCTATAATTATTCTCGTCTCCTTCCTACTTTTCTTGTTCTTAATTTTAAAGTAAGGTGATTTCTTGGATTCTACACTTCACAACTTTTACTTTAAATTCTTGTTGTTTACTTTGAAAAATTATTATATTTGTGATTAAGACGTGCACGCTCCGTTCAAGGACTAGTGTGAGAAATTATGTATCCACCAACATTTTGCTTCTGTTAAGCATCTACAAACCAATGGTTTAGTGGAAAGGGCAAACCGTAGTCTTGGAGAAGGGATAAAAGCTAGATTGGATGAAAGGAGCAAAAACTGGATGGAAGAACTTCCTCATGTTCTACGGGCACACCACACAATGATTAAATATAGTAACAGAGACACCCCATTTTCGTTAACATACGGAACGGAAGCCGTCATCCCAGCAGAAATCGGCATGCCACACTAAGGACAGTGGAAGTAGACTTAGTACAAAAAGGTCCAAAGTGACCGCGGCATATAACGGATAAAACACTTAGAATAAATTGTACAAACATAAAGGGGCTACAACAAAAAGGTCGCATACAACCAAGTCCAAGCATTATAGCAAGTTACTAAGAAATGATCAGCTCCACATCATCAACATTTGGAAAAGGATCAACATCCGCACCAGCATTTCCTTGATCATCTGCATGTGCAATTTCGTAATCATCCATGGAAATAGGAGGAATCGATCTTACAGGAGAAAAAGTAACGGATAAGGCCGTGGTAGTCTCGGGAACAGTACCGGAAGTACTTTTCGTACCTTCCAAAGCAACGAAGGATAGAGGCTCAACTATAGAAACAAACATGACACGGAAGGCCGACCTATTATTAGCAATATTATCCCTGATCTTTTGAACTCGGTTATGGGAAACATCCAAGGAAAATGATAGGGAGGTGGCACCTACGACAGTCTGGTTCGTAGAATGATGAATGGGGACCATCAGTTGGTCTTCATGAGGTTGCGACTCTTGTAAACCAAGTCTTTCAGCAACAGGCTCTTCCAAACGGAGAATGTTCATTAAAGGTCGATGCTTGCATCCTTATTGGACTTCAACTCAGCTAGCAAGGAGAAGTTTACGTCTTAAAGCTCTTACAAAGCAGAAATGTAATCACTTTCCGCAGAAGGATTAAACGCAGCAACATCTGATAAGACCCTACCTTCCTGGCCATGGGTAATCCCAGCAGCCAACCCATCTTGCATGACTTTCTCAATAGCCCTTCTAATGGCCGCTCCAAGGGCAGATAAATATTCTGTTTTTATGTCTTACAGGAACAACGAATTGAAAACAAAGCAAAAATGGTATTTTTCGGGTGACTTTCGACGACATTTTTACGTTTATCGAGGTTCAAAAAAAGTCGTTAATAATTCTCGATCACACCATTGGAAAGAGCACGAAATTACGAGTCCAACGGTATCGGCCTTTCATATTTGAACCTTTTTATTTTGAACCTTTTCGTCCATGTTTGAACCTTTTGCTAATAATAACCCAGCCCAAACAAATTAGCCCTTATATATTAAATTTTACATTCCTTTATTGAAGCTATGCTCTAGCACAGCGGTAAGCTTGCTAGAGCTATACTTCGATACCGAGAGGTCGAGAGTTCGAACCCAGGCTTGCGTGGTGTGAGGATTTTCCTTCTCGTGACACGTGGCCCACTCAGGTGGTGCCACGTGTCGACCCGACCCGGTTCTCGACCCGACCTGACCCGGCCCAAGACCCGACCTGACCTGGCCCAAGACCCGACCTGACCCGGCCCAAGACCAGACCTGACCTGGCCCATGACCCGGTTAGCCACCACCGTTGACCGGTGGTCCGCGGTGGTTGACTGGTGGTCCGATAGCGGTCCAGCGGTGGTTGACCGGTGGTCTGTCGCCATTGACCACCATCGACCGGTGGTCCAGCAGTTGTTGACCGATGGTTGAATGGCGGTTGACCGGTCATTGACCGACGCTGACGTGGATGCCACATCACTGGCGGCTGTCCAATAGGATGTTGCCACATGGCGCCGGCGTCGCCCTCTGACTGACAGGTACGAGGTATGATACGAGGTTGCAGTGGCGGCTGGCTAATAGAAGAGTGACACGTTGCGACGGCTTGGTGGCTAATGATTGAGTACGACATACGAGGTGCAGTGCACTTGATCTGAGGTCATTTATGTCTAATGATTGGAAATGATTGGCTAAGGAATGATTGCGTTGATCCAAAGCAATAAATAAGTGGCTATGCATAAATGGAAGCAGCTGGAATGAGCGCAAAATGACCAATATACCCCTCCAACTTGGGCTATAAATGCAAATCTCCACCAGACGAATAGATGTATCGTTTCATTTGTATTTCTTAAATTTCACGTAGTAGTAGGTTTAAATTAGGAGTAGGAGTTGCATAGTTTTAGATTATTTAGTTTGCTTATTGTAAAAGCTTTCAAGCTTATTCTAGTTTATTGTAATCAAGATTTTGAGCTTATTAATGAAGATGTTTAAGGTTGGTTTTTATTAAATGCTTATTATTTCTTAATGCTTATTTTCTTTTTATGCTTATTCTTCTACTCTTTCTCTTCTTTTGCTTATTTCCAAATAAGCTCATGCTTATAGCTTATTTTTGAATCCCATCTCTTAAGCTTATATTCTAATAAGCTACTTCCATAGCTTATTTAGACTAGCTTATTTTATATCGTCTTCAATTTAGAGCTTTTCGAGTGAGCTTATTTTAGCTTATTTTCGATTGCTTATTTTTATTCAAGCTTAATTTTTTATATAGATCTAATCCTTAATCATACTCGATCTGAGTTCATTTGATTGAACACCTTAGTTTCGGTGATTAGATCTAAAGTTATAGATCTATATATTTTTAGCTTATTTTCTAGCATAAAGTTTGTTGCTTTTTAATTCTAGCTTATTTTTCTTAGATCTAAATCTTGAAATATACCCAATCTAAGTTCACTTGATTGAACACCTTAGTTTGGGGCAGATTTAGATCTAAAGTTTTCATCTTTTTATTAGCTTATTGTCTTTAGAATAAATTCTAAAATGGTTTTTGCTTATCTCATCTTTTCTCTTTTCTAGTCTTTACTTTTTTCAAAAAGAGTGCTTATTGTTTGGATTAAGCTCGATTCGAATGCAAAAAAAGGGTGTCCTGATCTCCTACTCGACTTAATCATTAATCTGTGAGCACCTTTAACTTCAAGACTTTATTATTTACTTATATATCAGATAGTTCTAACTTTACTAGTTTTTCTTATAGCTTATAAGCTAGGGCTTATTTCGAAGGGTACTTGTAGCTTATTTGAGAAGTGGCTTATTTATAAGCTTATATTCTTCATCATTTCTTCGAAAAAGCCTTGATAGTTTTTTTTAGCTTATTCTAGTTTTTATTTCAAAAGTAGTTTTTTTATATATAGATTTAATCTAGTTTTATTTTTACAAAATTTAGTTTTCAAAATAGCTTATTTTTTTTTCTGAAAAAAGGTTTTTTTCATCTTTTATCTTATTTTGTCCTAACTTTCATGTCATATTTTCTTTATTCATCTTTCGTAGATCTAAAATCCGGAGCTTGAGGGTCGTATAAGGTTGATTAATAGATTGAAAGTTTTGATCTTTATAGTTAATTATGAAAGTACTTAGTGAAGATAATTAGAATTAACTTAGATTAGATAACCAAAATATAAATAAATTGAGAGATTTAACCTTGCTTCAAGTGTTCGACACCCTACTTACTATGAAACTACCATCGATCGGGTACACTGCCCATTAAAGTGTTGTTTTTGGTTAAGTCAGCAAAATATAAATTTAAAACTTAAATCATAAAAATATACACCATACAACGACACATCACATATCAATCACACACAAGTGAAATAGAGTTTTAGAAAGAGAGAGAGAGAGAATGGGTGGAAACTAGAGAGAGATAGAAGAGAAATGATATGCATAGAAATGTTTAAGTTTCACCACCCCACACCTTACCCTTGCTCTTCCTTATATAGGGGAGGAAGAACTTACAACTTATCCTCTAAGGGCGATGTGGGATACAATAATGCATTACAATGTAAACTAAAAAACACGACATTACATAATAAATAACCATGAGTGACCGACACTTTATCGATTCCTAACACTCTTTGGGGGAGAATACATGCTTAATTGTTTTCTTATAGACACAAGTACTTAAACTTTTACGTATTGCCTAAGTTACCCTTTTGTGAGTTTCATAGCCCCTATTTTACTTGTATATACTCATTTTGAACTGTTTTGGGGTGAGAATACATGCTTGTTTGTTTTAACAATTTCTAAATCAATATTAATACTTTTCAAGACATTATGATTGATACAATGGTCTCTAAAACATTTTCAAGACATTGTGAGTGATACAATGGTCTCATTTATTTTCAAAACGTTATGAGTGATGCAATGGCCTCTATACATTGTGAGTGATATAATGGTATCGTTTATTTTCAAGACGTTGTGAGTGATACAACAGTCTCAAGACATTGTGAGTGATAAAATGGCCTCATTTATTTTCAAGTTGTTACGAGTGATACAACGGTCTCAAGACATTATGAGTGATACAACGGTCTCAAGACATTGTAATTGATACAATGGTCTCATTATTTCCAAGACATTATGAGTGATGCAATGGTCTCTATAACTTTATTAAGACATTGTTAGTGATACAATGGTCTCTAAAACATTTATTTTCAAGACATTATTAGTGACATGATGGTCTCTAAAATCTTTTCATGATATTATATGTGATACAAGAGTCACTAAAATCTTGTGTTCCATACTACTTTTTACTTAACGTTAAACCTATGGACTCACCAACTTTATGTTGACCCGTTTTAGCATGTTATTCTCATGTCCTTAGTTGCACACTCATGGATAGCATTTGGAGCATTATACTAGAGTCACATTTTGCGGTCTCATTATGTCAAAGATTTCTTGAATTACTTATAACGTTTGGTTGTGAACTAAAATCTTCTTTTATTTACGATGTGAACTCTTGGAACTCTGTCCTTTGTTAAAACTTTATTGATGTAACCAAACGTGTATTTTCAAACGACTCATATAGAGGTCGTTCGACATAAATTGTGACTTTTTGCTATGAAAGTCATGCCCCGTTATCTTTTGCTGTGATTTTGGGGGTGTAACACAAGCTACATCTTCATCTTCGCTACATTTTGTAATTTTATTTACTTTCGGAAATTTCTTTATCATCATCATAAAGGGAGAGATTGTTGGTGCAGCATTGACTATGGTCTCTTTTATGTTTTAACGATGACAAGTAAACGTTCGCAACACATAAAATCACAAACAATAGCCAAAAACTAGTCGAACCACAACAATGGCTCTAGCTCGATGGGCACGCGCCAACGTCAGCATGTGGCCAGTGCGCCAGGCTCGAAGTGCGTTTTGCTTGGTTTTCGGTCGCCGGCTTTCCTCTTACCCGACACATGTGGATCTTTCATTAAAGATATGTACATGATACTTGAGCTATTTGAAACACTCAAAACAAGGTTTAGACTTAAAGAGAAGCTAAAAACAAGTCCTCTCGTTTTTAGAAAACTCCAACTCAATTTCTTTACTAAACGCCTCTAGCCAAGGCCTTTTTTTTCTTGAACCTAGGACATTTATACTTTTAATATACCATCAAACAAAAGTATTCATATGACCATAATCCGTATATACGTTTTCTTAAATCACGTAACGGGTTACTCCCTTATTGGTCAAATAAACTCAAATGTCACTTTGCGTAAACGTATCATTTCCTGTTATGGGAAGTGATTTACTTGAGATGCAAAGTACTTAACTTGTTTGCATCAAGGTGATTCATGATTATGCTAATTATTACTTAATCATGGATTATGTCACTTGATTATTTGAGTTTGTGTTTTTCGAAGTCTAATGTCCTTTGTACATTTTTATCACTTCCCAACAAACAATGTTTTACAAACCCACATTATCTACACATCACATTTACTCTACATCCCAATAAAGATTTCCTTAATCATTTTTTTGTCCCCAACACTCCAAACAAATCATTTATCCCATATTCCTACCCAATCCTATTTAATTTCTTCACGCATTCCATTAAACATTCCTCCAATCATTTCTATGATTTATCACACATTCCTAGCACAATCCTATATAATTCCCTCACACTTTCATAAACATTCTCAATCAGTATATGTCTCATTCTTTCTAGATAATATACCACTTACACTTTTCAACACATTAAACACTTCCTCGTCATCACTTTGATATCAAGCAAATCCTCGCAATTCTTACACAACACACTTCTTTCTCTCACAAGCTTGAATATGAATCTTGCCAACTCACCTCTCTTACACATATTACCAACTTTACACTTCACCCTCTCACAACCCTCAACAACAATATTCAAAATAATTTTGTTTATTTAAGCTTGTCTCCTCCATGCCAACATAGGCTCCATTATGTCTCATTCAACTTACTTTACAACTCACCTCCAACTCACTCACTTACTAACTCACACGACCATATTTGAAATTTGAATTTCAAAATTTTTTTCCCTCACAACATCCACACTTTGTCCCCGAGTTAAGCATATCCTTGGAATATTTCTTTTATGCTTAACTCATGTAACCTCACACCTCACTCACGTCCTTAACTCAACCATGGTTAGTTTCTAACCTTGCTTCTCACACACTCATCCATCTCATACAACATTTGAATTTGAAATCCAAATGTTGTCTCTCACATACATTGCCAACCAACTTAACCAATTTTGCACTCAGCTTATTTCACTTTAATTTGAATTTTGAAACTCAAATATGGGAGGCAATCTATTATTTAATTTTTAGGGAATACCCAAAGATAAACCCTTTGTCCATTAGTTCTTCTCTTTCTCTTTAAAAATGAACAAACACCCTTAAACTATCTCTTAAACACTTCACAAATGTTTTTATCAAATGGCTATTTGAGTTGGTTGGCCTAATAACACTTTGAGTATTAGAATGAACTTGGAAATGTCAAAAAGTGAAGTGCACTTGAGGGTTTAGCAAGAATGGGTATTAAAATCGCCAAAACCTAGGACAAAGTCCTGGCGCATGGGCAACGCGCCAGGCTCGAATTGGATTTTTCTAATTTCAGGTTTTGGCCTATAAATATCCCCTATTGGCTAGTGTAATCCTCCCCTATTACTAAGGTTACAAAAATCATGAATCGGTAGTCAGGCAGTCGATCTTCTTGTAACTTGTAATCGGTATAGGCGAGATTAATCCATGATTAATCAGATTGCTATTTTTGGCAAGTTTTAGGTATTTCTGATGAGTTTTGTGTATTTCTGGCAAGAGTTTCCTTAACACCCAACTTATAATAAAAATAAACAACTACCATAAGTGATTAAAACATGTTTACGACGAGTTTTGGGTATTTCTAGCAAGATTTGTCGGTTTTGAGCAAGTTTGACCTCCATTGATACACGAAAACACAAACTAGATCTCTCCTGGCGATAGATACCACTTGTTATATGTCATGTTTGCATTGGATATCATACGAAAGTATTAGAGAATAGAGGAGAGAAAGCTAGAGAGGGTTTTTACACATTTTTAATTTTCATTAAGGAAAGGAAAAAGAGAAGGGAATTTAAGGAGAGGATTACAAATGACCAACACTAAATACCTCTTATGAAAGGGATATTTATACTTATTCTTCTAACCTTCTATTTTTCCTACTTTGACTAAATGTCTCACGTGGCCAATATTTTCTTACGTTTTACCAAGCTTAACTTATTACATTATAAATACTATTTTCTATACTATTTATTACAAGACCAATTCATTGTTAATAATTAACACTTTTTTATTCCTAACAATCTCCCCCTAAGGGTTGATTATTACTGACGTCACATCGTCGGTAGAATTGGTCTTTCATTCACAAAAGACTCCCACCTTCTCATCTGCTCACGGTGCCTTAGACGCTTGGTTATTTCTCTTTTGTATGCTTTCATTATATCAAGATCTAAATCACCCAGCAGTGGTGGTTTTTTCCAAAACACAGCATGAAAGATCTTTAGCTTCACTTCCTTCAAGACTCTTTCTAGCGTAGCATCACAAAACTTCACGATCTCTACCAAATACATAACCCTTTTCTCTTCTATGTTGTTTAAGTAAATTAAACTCGTGCTTGGTTTATCTACTATAAAATAAGGATCACGTGCTTCGATACCAGGGAATATCAACGTTGGTGTAGTTAGGTTGACTCGGATTTGGTAGCTTTCTATCCCAGCTGAAAGTCATGAACTCTTTCCCAGATAACACGGCTCCTGATAAACGTCATTAAAGAATTCAGCGACTTGTTCTCACGATAGTCAACTTTCTAGTTTCAGAAAAGATAATACAAATCTTCAATATCATTCTTGTTCAGATACTTGAAGTCAGCCTCTGAAAAGCTATATGGTTTATCTTTTTCTCTCATCACAATGATCTGTTCTAGAAAATCTAACCCAGGTTGTTGCTCAGTAGTGACTCTAACAACCTCAACAATCATGTGATTCGAGAAGTATTCTTCTGGATTAGCTTTAACCCTCATGTGGTTAATCTTGTATAATCTCTTGTGTTATGTATCTTTCCAATGTTGAATCGAAAATTGTGCTTCTTCATTGAAGGTCTTGAATTCTTTTCGAACCAAACAATTCATCTTTTCTTCCAGATCATCTTCCAAAAATAGAATAGCGTGTATCTTATGGAGTGATAGAATATAGCTCTTCTCTTCTGAATTTCCATTCTTCAAGAAAAATAAATCCTTGTTGTATAGATATCTTGGAGGTTCATTCGGATTTCTTTGAGGATCGTAGAAAACAAGAGCTCGTGGCTTTAATCGTCTTATATCCTCTTGTCTACTTTCCTATACAATCTGATTCTCCATATAGTTCGTTGATTGTTCCAAATGGTAAGCATATTCTTTAGCATTTCTGAACTGATTACATATCATATCTCTTAACGTAGCCTCCATTCTTTCATGATCATAGACCATTGTAACATGCTTATCAACATTTTGAAGTTCTTCAATTAGCTCAGGAGAATCATCTTTAGGAATCACCTGGTTTACATCACTTACAGGTTCCTCAACCTATGTATCATATTCTTGTTGTTGTTGTTGTTGTTTAGATACATAGGTTTCAGATCTTTGAGCTGGTTGTTTTGATGAAGAGCCTCTTGCAGATTTTAGGCTTTTGATGTCTTTCGCCTTTTTGCTCTTTTCTGCCCCTCAGGAGGAGCATCATCTTCTTGATGGTCATCGTGATCACTACCGTGAAAAGTATATGTTCTACAAGGACCAGACGAGGCTGAAGACTTTTCAAACTTACATTTTAAAACTTCCCACAACTCTGGATCATCAGCTTAATCTTGAAGACTCCTCTTCATCTTCAAATACAGTTGATGTTTAAGATCAACAGATGATGGTGTAGCAGTCGAAGAGCTGGTTGTCGGATGAATAGTAATAACATTGTTCTATGTATAATTCTAAAAAAGTTCTTCAATTAACTTTGGCGCATGATTTATGACATCAAATAACGTTACATTTATATCATTATTTATCCCAAATAAGTTACTCAATTTTATATAATTATTGCAAAAATTTGTACTTAATTGCTTAAAAGTGTTATTTGCAGTAATTATGAAGTAATTTGTGAAGACATGCTTAAAGGCGCATATTTTGGAGCTAAAACGAAGATATTTGAAGATAGCTTATTTCTGACCAATACGCCGTATCCAGAAAAGAGATACGGCGTATCCAGACTTTTTCAGACACTATAAATAGAAGACTCAAAAATGAGTTTTGAGTGTGCAAAATCATATTCTTCATACCATACACATAAAAGATGATTTTCTGAAGAAAAATCAGATATTGATAGACAGTGTAGATGGATTATTTTTTTGGGAGATTGAATTATGTTTAGAGTTAGTATTTATAAACTTGTTGCGCGGAAGTCCTGTACCAAGGGAGATTAATTGACCTTAAATTAACGCCGTGATTGGGTGCGCATAGGATTGTTACTCTACTTAAATCTATACGGCGTATACAGACCTTTATTCAGTCACTATAATAGCAGGACTCCAAAAAATGAGTTTTGATGTGCAAAAATCAATTTCTTCTTACCATAAACATAAAAGATGATTTTCTGAAGAAAAGAAGAGCAACCAAAGGTCAAGCATAGACCACGATTCCATAGAAGACACCGTGTAATTACTATACTCTTGTAATCATTTAATTTTTGGTATCGTTCGGTAAAACGTTTAGTTTACCTTGGTTATTTGATCATACTTGTATAATTACAATGGTTATGGGCTAATACCTTGTGCGTATTAGCCATCTTAATAAATATTTAATGTTTGGTTTGTTTTAAAATCAATTTCTTAATTTATCGTTGAAGGTTTAATTATGTTTATCACGTGATACTTGTCCACGTGTTTGAATATACGGCCTATCATTCAACTGGGTCTAGTTACGCCTAACAAGTGAACTAGATATTGGGAGAGCTCTCCATATCGTGTTTTATATATCACTGGACCAATAGGATCACAAATAATGTTTTGTATTTGTCTTTAAATTTAGAGCTTAGTTAGACCGGCATGTGACCCATAATGTTTCAACAAGTATGTTATTAACTAATTGATAAAGATTTAAACAATGAACTACTATTATATAAAATGCCGTCAAACAGTAAGTGGGTAAGTAAAGTCCGATGGGCATAGGGTTTTATCAAGATAACCATTGCTTTATTTCCTAAGATAGATATATAACTAAACCTAAAGGATGCTTTATGGGATACGTTAATTGTGAAGGATTTACGGGTCTAGGTTTAGGATGATGTCCCAACTAATTCTTAAGAATGATATGCCGATTCGAGATAAGGAAATCATAGCACCTAATAAACAAACCAGCATTTAATCAGATTTAATATGGCTAATACGGTTTTCTATCATTTGGCTTGTACCGCTTTTTTATCTTCAGATTGTTTTCTTGCATGTTTATTGTGTTTAGAATTGATTATGGTGACCATAAAACTTGTGCTAGTCTCTTATGCTGAAAACCCCCCATCATCGTTAGAAACGTATATAACATAGGTTTAACAAGTAATTAGAATTAACTTAATCAGAGTAATTAAAATACTGACAGAATATAAGGTTTACGACCTCGCTCTTAGTGTTCGACACCCTACTTACCACGAAACTCCACCCGATCGGGTACACTGCCCGTTAAAGTGTTGTTTTAGGATAAGTCGGCTAAATATAAATTTAAAACTTGGTAATCAATAAATTGACCCTACACGACAGCACATCAATGATCAACAAAATCCTTAGAAATTAGGGCTGGTACAGTCTCTTGAAACGTGTCTCTTTTTTTAATGACAGCTTCAACTAAGACTTTTGGAAGATTGTCTTCAATAATATCATTTGTAGCATTTGAAGCAATCTTAGGAATTATGTCATGGAGAACGTTATCAACATTCTTGTGAATAGCCTGAAAATCACGGTTAGTAACAAATTCTTTTCCATTTTCTTAATCATAATATCTTGACGCTTGCATATCCTGTGAAGAGCTTGTGGAATGTGTGTGTACTTGCTGGAAATACATCTTGTTTTGCTTTAACCATGAGATGTAGTAACAGTTGAAGGTGATACAGTATCCGTCAATTCCTTAGAAATTGTCTTATCCGAAGATAAGTTTATCCTAGGGGATCTATAGGGTGAGGGAATTGGTGTCTGTAACAACCCGAGTTTCACGACGCGTACGACGATCGCGAGTTCGACGTCATTATTATTATTTTACGGGTTTTCGTAAGCGAACGACGACATTTAAAATTTTATTTGTCGTAAATAATTATTTTCGTATTTTAATACGAACGGAAATTAAAATATTTATTTTTGTCGTTTCGCGAGTCAACGCTTTTTGACCGGCGTTCGTGTTAATCGTTTTAAGTATTGTTTAAAAATATAAGACGGGTCTCGTTATTTATTTTTATGTTCGTTAAAATATTATTTTATGAACATCGTCATCTTTATTACTTGTTCTTTGGCCTAACTCGCGTGTTAATTTAAAACATGTTAGATGCATTTTAATTAAAATGACACAAACAGTGATTACAAATAAATAAAGAATATATATATATATATTATATTAATATATATATAGATCATATTTATTTTATATTATATTTATATATATATTATATATTTATATATATTATATATATATATATATATATAATTTTTGCATGTTGCTCTAGCTAGGCCGACACCTAGGTTCACCACACACACACTCAATGTAGTTTTTGAGTCCCCAAGATAATCATTATATTTTGCTTTTCATATTAGGATAAAAAGTCTTACACACTTCTCATAAAAACTCATGCTTCCAAAAACTCTTCTTCTTTCCTTGTCTTGTGGTTCGGCAGAATACTCTCACCCACACAAACATCCATTTTTGCATTTTGTTCACAAAAACGCATTCAAATAACACTTAAATGATGATGTGAATCAAGTAGGAACCAAGTTGTAGTTAGTTTTCTCTTTTCCTTCTCCCTCTTGGTTCGAACGACCACACAAACACCACCACTCTTGGTGTTTGATTTTTCCCACATATCAAATATTTTTTAGAAGACTCTAGTTTAATCATCCATGTAATAAAAATGTACATGCAAGAAGGTTTTAGGTAAAGTTAATTTCTATTGACGCAAAAGGGTTTTGAGTTTAGTTTGGATAGGTTTTGAAGGTCGTGGGTTCGAGCCGAGCGAGGCACACACAAAAGGGAGTGTGAATTATTTATTTTGTTGATTTATTATTAATTAGGTTGGTTCAAGTTTTGATTTGGTTTGGTTTGGGTGGTTGTGAGCCGCGGCAAGGAACAAAGGGGAACAAGAAGAACTCTTTTATTTTTTGACTTTGCTTCCGATAGCTTTGTGAGCCTTCTTTCTATTATTATTTCGATTGTTTCGTTCATTGATTCGATTTTTATATATGTGATGAAATCGATTGAAACTTGCGGCTTTTAGAATATTGTGATATGGATGTTAAAGTAGGATTAGTATGAAACTATAAGACATATTAGACGTGTCTTTGATGAGATTTTGGGTCAAAAACGGATTTCGGCGCAATTTGTAACGGGTCATTTTGACCAGAAAACTGATCTAGTGATTCGGGGTCCGAGATTTTGAAAAATCAGATTTTGGTTTATAGAATATAACAAATTACATTTTTACGGACGTTTTGATATAAAATGGGATTTCTAACTCCCAATAACGAAGAAACAGGAGCGAAATCGAAATATACACTTTAGTAGAAAAATAAGTTATTTTCTAATATATAATAAATCTGACAGATTTGGTAATTAAATAATTTGAGCACTTTCGAGTCAGCTTCGGCCTTCCGGCGAAACACGAAAGTTGTTCGGAATAACAATTTACTTAAGTTTTCTTTTTGGTCAAAGTCCCGAAAGTGTGATATAACCGGTCAAAACCCAAGGTCAAAGTTCCTGCAGATTCTTGCAAGGGCGTTTTGGTCTTTTTCTGTCGAGTTCTGGGTCTCGACTAAAACTAAAAAGTTGTCCGGAATATCGTTTCGCATAAAATCTCTTTTATGTCTGAGATGTGAAAAAGTGGTCTAGTGAGTCGTTTTAGTCGGGGCAGACTTAGAAAAATAAATATATAAAAGTCAAACATAAAAGTCAAAGAAGACTTTAATAAACTTTAACGCGTTGTGAAGGTGATATCGATTAATAAAGTAATATCGATTAATATACTACTGTAAGTAATTATTTTAAGACCGTTGGTCAATTCTAAAAACGGAAAGTCTAAAAAATAATAATACTCCCTCCGTCCTAAAATTATTGTCCCCTATTGACTTTTTCGGTCTTTTTCTTTGAACTTTGACCTTAAATATTTTTGTTTGTGTTATGTTATACTTGATGCAAAATATATGAATTGATTGGTTTTTGATTGTATTTTCATTGTTATAATTTTCATCAAATATTACATAACATAAATAAAAATATTTAAGGTCAAAGTCGAAAGAAAAAGACTTGAAAAGTCAATAGGGGACAATAAATTTGGGACGGAGGGAGTAAGTATTTAAGAAACAATAAATTGTTTTTAAATGGGACAACAAAATACATTTTACAGTTCTCATATCTAGTTTGTTAATAATATGCTTCATAAGATATTAACAAATTTCAGAACTTTAATCAAGACATAATGGGATTGATCCCAATCTGTAAATAGACAATGTCTTGAATACCTTCTAGGTTGAAACTATATTGAGTGTATCCATGACACACGCAAAATTCCAACCTTGTTCGATTTGGAGGTTGAGCCATTTAAGTTATCAGAAATCAAACAATATGAATATAGTTTGTTTTAACACATTAGACATACCATAATAATGTGGTATTCTATGAATATTCTATGAATATTGGAATTGTGAGACTCCATCAGAATTCCCTAGATAACTTAATCCTCTTTGGATCAAATACTCACCAATTTGGTCGAGCCAAATTGAATACAAAGTATTTTAAAACCAAGTGCATGCTATAACGTATATATCTTTGAATAGTACAATAATTCAAGGATCTTATTGTTCATGTGTTAATCAAGAAGACATAACAATTTTACTACTTACTTTATGTTATGTGTCATTGATAAATTCAAAGACTTTATAATTATGTCTTAACAAGAACATAATTATTCTAACTAAAGTAATTATGAACGCAAACTCTTGAGTCTAATGCATTAAATAGATCTATTGAGTTTGACAACCCTGTCCGGGGTTTGAATCCGTTGGGACCTGTTGGGAAATACAAGTCAAAAGGTAAAAGTACTGCTAAGTCAAAAGGTCAAAGTACTGCCTGATTCTTTAGTATGAAAGGTCGAAGTACTGCCTTTAAATATAGGAACTTTAAAGGATTTATTTAAACGGTTACATTAGTAAATTATAATGTAACAGTTATATTAAGTGATTAGTATTAATTAGTAATCTGTGTCATAAAAGGGTCTGTACACCTACTAGAGTTATCCTTGTTTTTACTTATGTTTATAAAAGGATCTCTAGGAAGAGCATTTTAGAATGACACAGTGAGAACAACAACAAAAGATTAGGTTAGAAGTATTAGTATTGTATTAGGGATCTACAATCTTAGGCAGATTCAACGTGTGATAATACAAATCGTATGTTAATCATTTGGGGTTTTTATTCTTTTGATACTGTTAACTAGTTTCCGCATAGTTAATTGTATTACATCAGTGTTTCATTGTTATCGACTTGGATTTATTCAAGGAAGTAACATCCTTTACAGGCTAAAGGTTTATTATACTAAGGTATATCGATCCTACAAGTGGTATCAGAGCCTGTGTAGAGACTCTGATCTAGAAGAACTTTTATCATTCAAAATCTTTCCAAACTCCAAAAAGATGTCTGAAGTGAAACCCTATTCCCTCCTCCTCATCAGTAACTGCACTATGAATCCCAATGATCAAAAAAGGGTATGAATATGGACCTATGGTCCATGAGTGCGACAAGCTATATTGCCATCACTGATCATATACTATGGGATATAATCACCAATGGAGACCAAGCCACAACTGATCCTGCATCCTCGTCAGCACCAAAAACTTCACTTGCTGCCAACGCAAGAAGAAACAATGAGAAAGCTCTTAACATATTGCTTTCTGCAATACCTGATAGACATCTTCTCAGTTTTCATGATGCCGTAGATGCAAAATCTTTATGGACAGCCATAAAAGCAAGATTCGGAGGCAATGAAGCATCAAAGAAGATGCAAAAGAATCTTTTGAAACAACAATTCGAGACGTTTACTATCGGATCTAGAGAAGAGCTAGATTCAGCATACGAAAGGTTTCAGAACATTCTTAGTATGCTTGAATTATATGAGGCTAAAGTGTCCCTTGAAGATGCGAATTTGAAGTTTCTAAGAAGTTTACCATCTGTGTGGCATGTAGTTGCTACAATGATTCGGGGACAACCTGGATTGGATGAATTGGAGTTTGATGATCTCTACAACAACTTGAAGGTGTATGAGCATGAATTGAAGGGTGTTTCAAATTCAAGCTCACAAAATATTGCTTTTCTGTCCACTGAAGTCAAAGGCAGTACTTTGAAACAAAGTACTGCTGACCCAGCAAATATCTTAAAAGGATATACTCAGGCTCCCTCAAGCAAGGTGCAAACTGCTCCTAACTGTGCTTCCCACTCAGATGAAATCATATGCTCCTTCTTTGCTCAACAAGCATCTATGCCTACAACTCATGATGATGAAGACCTGCTGCAAATTGATGAGGATGCTATGGAAGAAATTGACATTCGATGGCAGGTGGCTATGATAACAGCAAGGATAAGGAAGTTTATGAGAAAAACAGGAAGACCCATTGACCTCAAGCCAAAGAATGGGATCACTTTTGACAAGTCAAAGATTGAATGTTTTAATTGTCAAAAGTTGGGTTTCATTTTTGCTCGAGAGTGCAGATTTGCTAAATATCAGGAATAACAGAGCAAATGGTCGCTTAGGAAAAGAGGTTGTGGCTATTGAAGATTCAAAACCAAAAGCTTGGTGGCAAACAGACAACAATGAAGATATTGACTGGACCAAGGAATTTGATGCTGAACCAGTGACATTTGCTATGATGGCACTGACTGAACTTAAAGTAGATGATTGGAGCATGGAGTTTGATTCAGAGCATGTGCACTTTGGACAAGATGGACTTGGTGATTTTGACTGGAGCAACATAGCTGATGATACACCAGTATCTCTAGCCTTGATGGCTACAAACTCAGAGGTACCTTACTGTTCCAAATGTAGTAAATCCTATAAAAAGTTGCTTGAAAACTATCAAAACTGAAAAGAGGACATTTTCAAAAGGCTAGGTCTGAAATTCTAGGATATCAAATGAGCTTAGAGTCATTAGAAGTCATACTTAAAACACATGAAAAGAACGAATATGCATGGGGTGATAAGTATGAACAGATGGAATATGACTTAAAGATAAGGGATTTGAAACTAGAAGAAAAACAAAAGGAACTAGATCAAGTCTTAAAAGAAAGAGAATGTTATCAAGGTAAAATTGACAAACTTGGACAAAATGCTTCTGTACTTCAAAATGAAGTCCTAAACAAACAAAGATATTTGTCTGATAAATCATGTATAGGATTTGGGGTTGAATCTAGTAGTAGTGAGAATAGTGACAATTCATCTGGGAATACAAATTCGACTGAATCTTTGTATCCAAACTTTCAAAAGACAAAAGGATTCCATTGCCTTAGTACATTCCAACTACAGGTACTATCATACCACCTAGGGCAAATGTCTCCTTCACAGGGATAGATGAACTAGCCATTAGGAATAAGGTCCTTAATCAAGAGAATACAAAGTCTAGTCAACCAGAGATTGATAGAAACAAAGTCATTATTGAAGATTGGGTTGATAGTGATGATGAAGAGACTGGTGTAAACTTTTCAGAAATTCAAAAGAAAACTGTTGTGAACTCAGAAAATAGTGAAACATTTTTCGAAAACAGGTCACCATACGCGGTGCAAACAGTGTTGGGGCTAAGGATATAGGAAAAATGGGACTTGGGCACAAAAGGGGTAAAACTGTTTTGTATGTTACAGTCTGATCACCTAATCAAAGATGTGACCACACGAAAAGAACTTCAAAACAAAACCCAAACCCATAAACCTAAGGGAACGCAGGGTTTAAGGGACACAAGACCAGTCTGGAACAACATCAATATGGTGAACCATAGTAACATCTCAGGAAACTCTAGGTACCCTCACCTAAAGAGGTTCTTTTTCCCATCTGCAGTCCTTACATGGGAAGGGGCGTACTGCCAGTCCAAAAATAAACACTAAACAGTACCTTCAAAAAGTACTGCTAATGTGTTTTATCAGGTATGCTAGACAAGAGTACTACATGTAGTTCTTTCTCAAAGTGGCTGGTAGACCTTATTATCCATGGATGGATAATATAAGACCTAGAACCTCAAGTTTTTCAGCATCATCAAGGTCTTCTACCACAAGGACTCCTCACAGACCTCAAAGACCCAAGAAAATCATGAAATCTATCTGGGTTAAGAAAGCAAGTACTGTTGGACCACAAGCAGTACTTCCACAAAATGTAAATGTCAAAGGGAGTGCCATGATAAATTCAAAACAAACATGGAGACCCAAATGGAGATTTATCTAGATTATGTGTTTGGGTAATGGATCTTACACACTCAAAGCAATTTGTGAGTATGTAACTCCATTAGGGGTATCCAAGTCAGTTATGACTTGGGTCCCTAAAAGAGTCTAATTCTTTAATTGTTTGTACAGGGCAATCCAGAAGAAGATCTCAAAGATTATGCTATTATTGACAGTGGATGCTCTGGTGTATGACAGGAGACAAGGATAAGGTTTTGTCTGATTTTAAGTCTTAAAAGGTGGTTATGTGGGCATTTGGAAATGATTCTAAAGGAGGCGAGAAAAGTTCAAAGGTTTTAGAGTCTATATCAGAAGGTAACACGAAAAAGTTTAAGAAGTCCTTCATGTAGACTTTCTGTAGATTCTGGAGAATCAAATAAAGGCAAAGGTCCTGATTGGAATGTATGTCTTGAACTTCTAACTCCTTTCATGAATTACTTCCTGTAAGGAAAGAAAACTATTGCTGATTCAGGAGGATCATGAATCAACTTATGATGATGTTGAGATTTTGTTGACCGCAGTTTTATTTTCATTGGTCAAGCATTAATGCATTTCAGATAAGATTCAGAGGAACGTATGCTGAAAAGACAGTTCATGTCCTCTGAGGAACAAGCTCTTCGTGTAATGGCTTGTGAGTTTGATGCTCAGAATCTATTGCTAAACTTCATAGTGATGCTCATAGGAATGATTATGAAAAGGAAAAGAGGCGAATGCAATTGAAGAAGGGAAAAAGAGTGTTGTCAACAGTACTTTCACTCTAAAGTATGTAAACCTCCCCTTCTTAAAGTTACTGGTTAATCTCCTTACAGATTCTGATGATGATGTTCCAAAAGATGGTGTTTTCTCTACAAATTCTTTTGATGATGAAAATACAGACACTGAGGGAAGATGGAGAGCCTGCGTACAACAAACTATGGATCACACATTGATGTCGTTACTCCTACACTTAGAAATTCATAAGAATCATCCTCAGAGTCAGAATTATTGCAAAAGTACTGTGGGGCGTATGTACAAGAAGTAAGCTCAAAAGGGAGGAGTCTTATGACCCACATAAGCATTGCTGTCTTTATATACAAGCAAAACAGAAACTAAACCACAAAAGATCAGAAGACAGGCTTGTTTGCTTGTTTCTTTATCTCAGAGGAAGCCAATAATGTCTCTCAGCTTAGCAGATGAAAGTTAGGTTGAAGCGATGCAAGAAGAACTACTTCTAATTCAAGCTACAGATGTATGGTGTATTATTGTGATCTTACCAGAATGAGCAAGAGATGTGATTGGAACTAAATGGGTCTTTCGAAACAGAGGTTATATTGCATGAACGGTTTTGGGTACTATTATCAAGAATAAAGCACGACTAGTTGCACAAGGGTACAGACAAGAGGAAGGTGTGGATTATGATGAAGTTTTTGCACCAGTTGCCAGAATTGAAGCAATCAGACTCTTTTTGGCATTTGCATCTTTCATGGGCTTTATTGTCTATCAGATGGATGTCAAAAGTGCATTTTTATATGGCAACATCACAGAAGAGGTGTATGTAAAACAGCCTCCAGGTTTTGAAGATCCTGCTCATCCAAACAAAGTCTACAGAGTAGTCAAGGCACTTTATGGCTTACATCAAGCCCCAAGAGCATGGTATGAAAGACTTTCCACTTTTCTTTTGAAACATGGATATAGGAGAGGGGCTATTGATAAAACTCTGTTTATTAAGAAGGATAGAAGAGATATCATGTTGGTACAGGTTTATGTTGATGATATCATTTTTGGATCTACCAAGTCTTCTATGGTGAAGGATTTTGAAGATCTTATGCAAAAGGAATTCAAGATGAGTTCAATGGGTGAACTCACTTTCTTTTTGGGGCTTCAAGTCAAGCAAACTACTGCTGGTATTTTTCTAAGTCAAGACAAATATGTGAAAGACATTCTCAACAAATTTGACTTTAGAAACATTAAGCCAGCATCTACCCCAATTGAAGCTCATAAATCTCTAGGAAAAGATGAAGAGGGTGAAGAAGTTGATGTACATCTGTATAGGTCTATGATTGGGTGTCTCATGTACTTAACTGCTTCAAGACCAGACATAATGTTTGCTGTTTGTTATGTCGTGCTAAGGTTTTCATGTCACTCCATAAGGTCTCTCACTGCATGCTGTAAATGAAAAAGGATCTTTAGGTACCTCAAAACATCACAAATTAGGTTTATGGTCTCTAAGGACAATCCTTTTCACTTAGAAGCTTGTCAAGAAGTTGACTATGATGGGACTAATCATGATAGACGTTCAACTTAAGGAGGATGTCAATATTCTGAAGAAGACTGGTCTTTTGGCAATGCAAGAAACAATCAATTGTGGAATATTTCATCTTACAGAGTCGAATATGTAGCAGCTGCAAGCTGTTGTGCTCAGGTGCTTTGGATGCAAAATCAACTGCTCGATTATGGATTTAACTTCATGAACACTGAAATCCATATAGACAATGAGAGTACCATATGCATTGTGAGGAATCCTGTTCTTCACTCAAAGACTAAGCATATTCAGATTCGACATCACTTTATCCGAGATTGTTATGAGCAGAGCTATTAATGTTAGTCATGTAAATACTGATGAAAATTGTAGCAGATATACTCACCAAAGCTTTGACTTGGCAAGATTTAAACTTTTTGGTGTAACTATTGTTTATTGATGAATCTTATAGCTACATTTAAGGGGAGGATCACATGTAAAGTACTGGTGTTCAAATGAAGTACTGTTCTGGTTAGAAAGAATCTTTGGAAGCATTATTGTTTGCTTAAGGGGAGGATATGAATGATTGATTTCGGTTTTAGTTGATTTGCAGATGTTATTTGAAAAATTGAAGGTTGTGTTTGACATTTTGAGTTGGAAAGCTGTTTAGGTTGAAGTATTGCTAGACAACTCAAAGTATGCTCGTCTTAGAAAGTTACTGCTTAGACAACTAAGTACGGTGTCTCTAACGTCCGTTTTTTTCGGTCAACGGATAAAAAGTACGTCTTTGAGATAAAATTGCATACAACCGGTAATTTTTTAGATATTCCATCGCAAACCTAATAAATGCTCAACTGAATTGCATTTTTCTCTCATTTTATCTCTTTTCAGTCACCAAATCTTTAATTACAACTCCGATCGCATATTCAATTTATATCCAATGGCCAATATTCGCACTTGTCAACAATTTAAAATGATTGCATTGTGTGCGAGAGATGAACATATGCTGAATTTTCATCAAATCATTGATTATCTTGCTGGCTGCTCAATTAAATATCTTGTTAGTTGATCCTTGATTCTCATTGGTCCGTGGCTTCAACATTTTGGGTTACAGAATTCTCTACCGAGTAATTACATGACAGTGCCTCATATCTCGCACAATGTAGCTGGAAAAAGGATTTTGATTTCTGAAGAAACCATAAAGGCTGATCTACTATTCGATGATGCAGATGGTGTTGAGTGTTTTCCAAAGCAGGTTATTTGGGACTCGCTCAGAGACATAGGCTATGAGGGTAATTTAGCACAACTTACTTTTTCTAAACCTTTATTTAGTCCTCAGTGGAAGTATTTAGTTCATGTCTTACTTCACTGTCTTAGTCCTAAGAGTACATCATGGGAACAATTTGGGACTAACATAGCATCAGCCCTGGTAGGATTAGCAACCAACCAAAAGTTCAATTTCTCTTTGATGATTATGAATGGAATGCTAGGACATATTGACCAATGTACACCTTCTCTCATGTAATCTAGGATTTATTCAACTATTTTTGAACAAACAATTTGAGGGAGTAACCGACCTAGAAATTTTCTTACCATCAGTTACTTCTTCCCTCAGTCTTTACCTTTATGGAGAAGATAGTCCTAAGTTCTCAGGTAGGATTACACCTTTGACTCACCAATGTTCTTAGAGTCATAGCTAGCATTAGCAGCAGAAGAAGCACATAGTGAGAGTACTCATTCTAGGGCTGAAAGTTCTCCAAGGAATGCTCAAGGTACCCCTCCTCAAAGTGCTGCTCAAGCTAGTATTAGTACTGCTGAAGGTACTGCTGAAACTCAAGATACTGCTGACTTACAAGGTATGTTGAGATCAAGGTTACTGTTGATATTCCCACACTCTCCCATTGATTATACTCCCCAGATGTGTCTCAAAAAATCTGGTGGAGATGAGGGAACTTTTGGATCTATTTGCTTTTTTTTAACAGTGGAAGTAAAGTTACGGAGGGCTCAAGAAAGAAACTATTTCTCAAGCCAAATCAGATTCGCATGTCAAGGGCCAAACTCAAAGAAACTGTCAAAAGAGTACAACCTTGTGGTCAAACATCACGCTTTTTGGGTAGAAAGTCAGAACCTTAAGAAGCAAAAGAAACGAAGAAAGAAGCAAAAGAAGAAGGTGTCTTCAGTCAAACTGGGGAGGAATAAAGATGAAAGTAATTTGTCTGAAGAGCATCATGATCAAGATGACCATCACCATACAGCTTTTGTTTATGAAGATGTTGATGCTACAGAAGCTGTTGTTACTCCTGACTTAGAAAGAAAGAGTGATGAAACAGAAGAGGTGCTTATTGAAGAAGAAAAAGATGCTTCTGATGTAAAAAGTGGGGATACTGAAGAATTGGATTTGGAGAGGATTCAAAGTACTGCTAGACAAAGTACTGTTACTCCAAGGACTTTAAATTTTGATGATGAAACAGGTCCTTCAAGTCCAATTCGTCCAACTCAAGAAGAAGAGTCTGAAGAACAATTCAAAGATGATGAATTTCTTGCTGATCTCAATAGAACAAGAGGCTTAAGCATTCCTGGTCCTATGCAATCTCAACCTCAACAGCCAACTCAAGCTACTGACCCAAAAGAAAAAGGTAAAGGGATATTGGTTGAAGAACCCAAAAAGAAGAAATTAACTCTTCAACAAATACGAGCCTTGGAGACTGCAAATGATGAGGAAGTTGCTAGAAAGGTTCAAGAAGAATGGGATGCAGAAGAAGAGAGAAAAAGGTTGGAAGATTTGAAGAAACCAAAAGAGGTCAAGAAACCAAAGACTATCTCAAAGAAACCTACATCTCTTGCACAAGAACGGACTCAAATGATGAATTTCTTAAAGGGTCAAGGATACAAGAATTTGCAAAAGCTAAGGTATCCACAAATGAAGGAACTGTACGATAAAGTTCAAGAATCCATCAAAGATTCCTTCAAGGATTTTATTCCAATGGGTTCAGAAAAGGAAAAGCAGATGTTACAAGAAAGAGATGCAAAGAGACTCCTAAGAAAGAGAAAAGCTACAGTTACAGAAGAACAGCCATCAAAGAAGCTTAAATTGAGGACAGAGACAATTGATGAGCTCAGAAATTATCTTAGGATTGAAGACTTGAGAAGAGTGCACAGATAGAGAGGTAACTGGATGCAATCTCATATGAATTACTGAATTCAACGGTCATGACTCACCCGATGGAGAGTAATCTCATAATTTTATAGAGCAAATAGTCATTTCAGAGCTTTGACACTCTGTGGGGAGATACTGCACATTTTGGTATAGCAGGTGATCTACATCATCTATATCTGGTTGTACAAGAGTATTATAAGCATATTCCACTAACCGGGTTAGGATTGATACTTTTGGGTGATCTTACAACTATTTGGGAAACTTCTGCAACAAGTAATGATGACTTCTGGAAGAATCAAGAAGATTGGGAATTGCAGATGCGAGACTTAATGAATCTTCAGGCCTTAGTACATACATTAGAAGTAGAGGATGGACAATGATTCATATGCTGACAGAAAGAAGTACTATCCTCAATCAATGAGAGCTAATGATCAGGAAGCTAGTATCATGGTTGGAAGTTGAGATCGAGAGTGACATTGCTATCACATTTGATACATATGTTTTATTCTATGGACAACTTGAAGAATGTGATGATTCTTAAAAACTGGTATGATTTATCAATATTTTCTTTGTAATATAACTATCTTGTTTTTGATTAAAAGAATTAATGTGATAAGCAGTACTTATTCAAAATACTGCTAGTTTAAAACGAACAGTACTTTGTTGAAAGTACTGCTAGTTAAAAAGTTGTTTTTGAAATAGTTTGAAGTTTTGAGTGTGCAACAAGGTTTAAG
Source organism: Tanacetum coccineum (assembly GCA_026074375.1). Taxonomy (NCBI): domain Eukaryota; kingdom Viridiplantae; phylum Streptophyta; class Magnoliopsida; order Asterales; family Asteraceae; genus Tanacetum; species Tanacetum coccineum. The sequence goes on from BQNB010005647.1 coordinate 85,256, forward strand.
GCACAAATGTTTGAATATAAAACTGTTTTAAGGGATTGAGTGTTGATTAACCATCACATGCAAATGGTAATCAATTCTCTATATCTAAAAGATATTAAGAATTGGACTAGTCCAATCAAACAGTTTTGGTAAAGAAATCTCAAATCTGTTGATGGTGACAATTACAAAATTTGTTATTTGGTGCTCAATAACCATGGTATATGCACTGAACAGTATTGGCTACTCAGAGCAAAACGGCCTTTGGTAAAGTAGGAACTCAAAATCCGTTGATAGCTTTAATAGTTTCTCACAAAACTATATGGTTCTCAACTCACCAAAGTTTTATTACTGAGAGGTTGGCTAGTCCTGAGGCAAACGGATACAGGTAAATAATTATCAATCCGTTCATGGTTATAATGAACTTACCAAAAATAGTCATATTGTATTCAACACACTTTGAATTTATGTTCTGAGTGTTGAGTGGTTTTCAGTTCAACCATAGATTATTACTTTTTATTGTACCAAAGAACTGATCTAGCCAAGAAGTGAATGGCTACTTGGTTAAGGCTATAAAAAATCCATTTATGTTGCTGAGGAGAGAAGTACCTGTTGTCTGAGAAGAACAATCTTGTTGAATACAGTTTCTATTATGATCAGCGAAGAGTTATTGTTCAATTTACGAGCAGCTTCTTTTCAACTCAAACAGATTGATACAAGATACTGCTCAAAAGGTGAAGCTTAAAAGATACAGGTAGTATTGCTACAATGACCAAGACAGACTGATGTAACGAGATAACTAAATATTATCACAAATATATTTTGATAACGAGACTTACTAAATATGGTAACTTTCCGAAAATGGTAAACTTTCCAAAAATAGAAAGTTTCTTAAAATAGAAAGTATTCGATTAAGCGAGGTGTGATGTAAATAAAAGAATGATCGTAACCTAATATTGTGGGGTTTTAGGATCTAAGGCGCAAGTGGATTTCTCATCACATGTATATATATATATATATATATATATATATATATGATTTTGTTGATACGATGAACGCATCGTTGATTATACTTTTCGATATAGTAATCGAACGACTCTAATTATAGGTCGTGATCGCGTTTGTGGATTTTCGTGCTAGACTTTATTGTTTAATCATCGGCTTTTGATCAAGGTGAGTTCATAGCCTCGCTTTTAAAGTTTTCAATGTTTTTAACTCCGCGAGGGGGATATATTGCTTGTTTTGTGAAATTGAACGCAAACTGTTTTGATACTTGAATATGATTCCTTCACTACTGAGTATATGCCTTTTTGTTGTGTGACCGTTAGTTACCATGTGTTGGTGAACGCTAATGCATTAAATAGATCTATTGGGAATGACAACCCTGTCTGGGGTTTGAATCCGTTAGGACCACCCTGTCAAACGGACATTTTGTGGTTAGTATTAGGAGAAGTGGCATACTTCTCGGACATAATTTCGTCCTACGGGATGAATGTGTTAAGTTTCGGTACACGGGCTCTTTAGTTGGAAATCACTATTTTTATAACTTGACTTACGAGCCAACGTTATACGCTTTGCTGAACCAAATTATGCGTTCTAACTATTATTTGTAAACTTTATAAATTCACTCAACGTTTTGTTGACGTTTTTAAGCATGTATCTCAGGTTAATTGATGTTGATGGCTGGATGGGACGGAACGCGGATATCAAGGACGGTGTCTCGGTGAAGTTGTGTCATAAACTAAATAAGAGTTTTAGAAATCAAGTCGTGTTGTGACTTTTAGAAATAATTTCTATGATGGTATTGGGACCTATGTAACTCTGGTCATTCTTATAAATGAAATAAAGTTTGTTTTATAAACGTACCTTTGAACGTTTACTGGGACTCGTGTGCATGTATTATGAAGTAACACCCCAATCGTTGTATTCCGCTGCGTATCGCATTTTGGGGGTGTTACAGTGTCTGCATCTTCGCGTTCCTAGTCTCCAAACTACCCGTCTCTTGAGTTTTGTCCAATGTCTGATCAGTGTGATCATCATTGACATCATCATCATTATCATCTTTCTTTTCATCCTTCTTCTCATACTCATTCACATCATCATCACCAACAATTTCCGGATTCTTCTTATGACTCCCGGACTCTATCTTATTACCAAAATCATCGTCATCATGGAAAACCGAATCAACAAACCACTAGCATAGGATTCTTTGTCCCTTTCTCTGTCATCACTTGAAGGTGGAATGGGAGTATCACTGGATTTAAATTGTTTAACACGAATTTTTAGAGATGGTTCTGGTGAGCTTGTTTTTCTAGCAATTTGCTTTCTCTTTCGCTTCTTTTGAACAACATCATCAACAATAGTAGTATGGGTAGGTGTCCTATGGGCGCTAGGTGTCCTAATCGTTCCTTGGGTAGATTTAACCTGTTACGGCTGAATCGTTGGAATGCCTAACCCGATAAATACCTTTTCATACTCCTTATACTCCTCGGTAGCACGGATGTTATCAGTAAAAAACTCATCTAGAATCAGAATCCCTCTAACAGTCACATTCCCCGTAGTGTAAACACTTACCAATGGAATATCATCCTTGATGAAATGATAATACTCTTCAAGTCTCTGAGGAATAGAAGGAAGCTTCTTCATCAAATCAGCAATGATGAGCTTTGTAAATCAAGGGTACTGGATAACATATTTCTTCTGCTATACGCAGTGAAGAAAATCCCACCATAAAAGAGCAGCATAGTCAACATGAATACGGTTGACCACAACATGAAAAATCTAAAGATATTGGTCTTTATCTGATCATGTCCAGATGTTCTTGAGGTAAGACAACGGTTGAACACCTTGATCATTAGTTTGCCATGGTTGAGCAAGATACTTCGTGTAAAAAGCACTCACTTTATCAACATCTCTTTGATAACCTATGATCTTCATGAATGGTTGAATGTATTCCAGAGTTGTTGGTATAATAAATGGATTGTTAGGAGTTTTTACTGGCAACTGAAGAGTTGAACGGAACATATCCACGGTGTAGGTGATCTCCTTTCTGTCCAGCATAAAGTGAATTGTGTCCTTTGTATTGTCAACCTTGCTGACTGTCTTCCAAAACTGTTGTAGGTAAACAACTGAAACATCTAAAGTTGCATTCAGAGCATAGCTCAAATCATGATCAATCAGAATTTGTCCCACAATCTTGCATTCCACAGAGCATGGAATATTCTGGAGCATAGCATAATTGTTACATCTTCCAATGCCTTGATATTTTGTGGAGACAAGTTGATCTGCAGGAATGATTGGTTGTTGTTGTTGTTGTTGAGCTATGATGAGTACTGTATGATGAAATGAAGTGATTAGAGAAATGAGATAAAGATATGAAATACACAATTATATAACATTTTTGTCTCTTTCCACTATGTCTGTTTTTATATGCTCTAGCAATTATTTTTTAGCATATTTTGATCATTTTTCTTTCTCATGTGCCAATTCTTGCTTTTCTGGGCACATGTCATACGCTTTATTCGTCTTTTTCTTTTGATATCATTTTGTATGCTCTGGCATTTCTTTTTCGAGCATACTTTGATTTGCTTTTTCGCGTATGGATTTTATCTCTCATTCTATTTGAGTTTCTTCACCAAAAAGCAATTTGTAAAATGATACTCTTACAAGAATAGTAAAGATATACTCTGATTTTGAAAAATACCAATTTTGCAAAAACACTTGTAGAGAAAACCATTGATGTTTAAGAAATTCAAGAGTAATATTTATATTCTTAAAAAAATTCAGTAAAAGAGTATATCTTTTATGACACAAAAGTATGGCTTTTTGATAGAAAAAATTAAGATAAAATAACCAAAGTCATTTTTTTCAGAGATGTTTAAAAAATGATGATTATACAACAAAACTCATGAAACAACAATTGGATGGTCACTAAGTCACTCACACCTCATTCTGTTCATTGCAGAAAACGGTCGAAACCGGACATGACTTAGACCATTTACCCAATTGTGTTCAAAAGTCAGTCATAAACCATGTTGCACGGTGTTAGAAATACTCTTTTTTAAAAGTTTGGAATTTGCCTTTTTGAAACATGAGAATCATTTTGAGAAATGATCATAGACATTTGAGTCACAACTTTCATTCATTTTCCACAAATCTTTTGAAGCACATTTAAATCATTGATTATTGAATGAAAAATTTAGTTAAACACAAATCATATTCTTATATACGATACCTGGTAATGGTCAATACATTTCTCTATTCCTCTTTTGTTAATTCCGAAAACGGTTCGTAACGGATCGCAAATCTTCACCATCTCATGATCCAATTGAGGGCAACTGGATTGATTTGCAAGTAAGGAATATGATGAAGTATGTTCATATTGTGAGTTTTGACCAGAAGGATTAGAAACACCATAAGCGGTACTAACATCATTAGTACTGCTAGTGTTCTCAGAGACAAATGCCACATTCTGCGTGCTAGAGGATGATGCAGTAGAGCCTTTAACATCATTCTCAAAGACTCTTAGATTATTATACAGATCATCAAAGCTGAGACTGTCCACTCCTGGCTTGGTCCTCATGATTAAGGAAACTTGAGACCAGGCAGAAGGTAGAGACCTAAGGAATTTCTGATTTGCATCCTCAGTGGAGACGCCTGCACCATGAATCTCTAATTGACTCAGAAGACTTTGAAACCTGTCATAGCCTTTATGTAGTCCTTCTGAGTTTGATACAGAGAAGCCTTCAAACTGTTGCTTTAGAATATACTTCTGCATCTTCTTTGATTCATCATTTCCCCCAAATCTAGATTTGATGGCTTCCCACATCTCTTTAGCATCAGTCATTTTATGAAATTTAGCAAGATGATCTTCTGGTAAAGCCATAAGCAAAGTGGTCCTTGCTTTTCTTTCTCTTTCTCTGGCTAAGATCTCTTCTGCAGTCCTTGGAGGCAGAACCTTGATTTGACCTTGCGTATCTGTGGTGATTGATACAGGTCCATTTCCATTTTGTATAACTTCCCAGATAGGATAGTCTGTATGGGCTAAATAATGTTCCATTTTCATGGCCCATATGTCATATTCTCCCTTCTTGAGAATAGGAAGTTTGATGGTTGAAACAGTGTGAGGAGTTTGTTGTGTTGGTGTTTGTGATGGTGGTGGTGGTGGTGGTGGAATATCATCTTGTGATCCAGCCATTGAATTGCTTTGTAAGATAGGGGTTTATAACTGGTTTTTGTTCTTCTTACTCAGAGTTTCTCACAGGCTCTGATACCACTTGTGAGTCCCAAACTGAACAGATCTTTGCAGCCTGCTAAGGGTGATAGCCAACTTGTATAAATACAGATTGACTATAGAGAAACACTGACTATGAATACTTATTGTATATGCGGAATCTACACAATAGTATTAAGAAGAATAATGAATACTAAACTTTGATTTCTATTAATCTGCTAATATGATTACAGATTACTAACTATGAGATATGATTGTATGAGATAAGATATATATTGAACTCTCCTCTAACTATGCCGTGAGGGTTCCTTTTATAGACCAAGGATAAACCCTAACAGTCTTACAAAACGCGTAAAAGATAATACATATCTTTTCCTACAATATCTTATACATATCTCTTAAACGGTACTAACTATTTTCTACTAACGGTACTGACTATCTGAGCAGTACTTAACACTTTGTACTGTCAGTACTAACTATAACTATCAGTACTAAGTATATACCTAACGGTACTAAGTCGGGAATGTATAATTCCCAACAATCCTCCCTTAAATATGATTGTTGAACTTGTTTAACTTCATGTTTCTTCAGGTCAAGCTTCTTAAGTTCTTGGAGGATGTATCCAAACACTTTAACACATCTTGATCTTATTGACAATATAATATTTGCATCATCTAATACTGCCATGTGTGATGAGTTTGCTAATCAGATGACCAATAAGTTCAAGATGTCGATGATGGGTCAAATGCCATTCTTTTTAAGATTACAAATATCTCAAAGTCCTAGAGGCATCTTTATTATAAACCAATCTAAATATGCTTCTAAAATTGTTAAAAAATATGGTTTGCATTTACTAATTCTGTCGACACACCCATGATTGAAAACAAGAAACTAGATGAAGATCTATAGAGGAAACCAGTTGATGCTACACTTTATCATGGCATGATTGGATCCTTAATGTATCTTACATCTAGTAGACCTGACCTTAACTATGTTGTCTGCTTGTGTGCCCGGTATCAGGCTAAGGCCTACTCGAAGCACTTCAAGCGGTGAAAGGATCTTTCAATACCTTTAATGGAACCATTCGCATGGGTCTATGTACTCGAAGGGATAATACGATATTTCACCACAGCTTTTATGCAGGATGCCGATCACGCGGGGTGTCAAGACACTAGACGTAGTACATCGGGAAGCGCTCAATTCTTAGGTGATAAATAGGTGATAAACTTGTTAGCTGGTCGTCAAAAAAACAAAAGAGTACTGCTATCTCGGAGTACGAGGCTGAATATATTACTTGTCTGGATGTTGCTCACAAATCCTATGGATGCGTTCACAACTAACAGACTATGGCTTTAAATTCAATAAAAGTCCTCTGTACTGCGACAACAAGAGTGCGATTGCTTTATGCTGCAACCATGTTCAACATTCAAGAGCTAAGCACATCGATATTCGCTACATTTCATAAAGGGAGCAATTGGAGAATGAATCGTTGGAGCTTACTTTTGTCTGGATGATTAACACTGGCTGACATCTTTTACTAAACCGTTACCTAGACGACGAGATTTAACTTCTTGATTCGATAAGCTTGGTATGAAAAGCAGGTCTCTAGAACGTTGTGAAACGTCTGGTAATAGTGGATTTACGGACAAGTGATGGTGGTAACTCATATCCTGTATATATGTACATATGAAAACATAAAAATCCAAAAATATTTTCCTTTTATAAAAATTTTCCAAAACAAAAGAAAAAATTAAAAAATAAGAAAAAAATATAAAAATATGTATCTCTGGCATGTCTTCTGAAAATTGATAACATTTACGGCTTTAGAAATGTCATTTAATAATTGATACGAGGTCTAAAGTGAAGTATCGAGCAGAGTTTCAAAAAGTTGCAGAAAAAATCGCCAAAATGGCTTGCTATTATTTCAGATATTAACCTGGTCATCATCTAAAAGGCAAGTATTTCAAAAAGGAAACTTGACCTCTCAACGGGAATTTATTCTCGGGCATGGTCTACTTTATGACCATGCAAAGGCTTGTGTTTACTTTGCAACACAACCCGTGCTTCCTATATACCATGAGTGTACGTGTCAGTGCGCTTATGTGTCAAAATAAGAGAAATCTTATTTTTATTTATAAAAAGTTGTCTTCATAATGAATCAGTGTTTTCAGCAATCACAAAAAGATTTTCAAAGACAATTCGACCACTCAAACAATGACAACAGCTCTTTTAAATAGTTAAGGGCTTATTTGAGAAAGAATAAGCGTCATCAAATAAACCTTTTTAAACGGTCTTTCAAAATAAGTCACGAAATAAATGGATAAAGCTTTTGATAACGACGGATAACAATTTAAAGGGGAGTTAATTTATATTAGCTACAAGGGCTTTAGATGTCATTTATTTAAAACTTTAGGGACTTATTTGCAATTTAAGACTTAGTTGATTCTCACGGAATAGATTTAAGCTTATCAATTCTTCAAACATGATCTCAAGTATATGTGCGTACTAGGTTTTGCTGATTCTGAAGTATCGAAACCAGCAAGGGGAAGGAATAGATATACAAGAAAGATAATGAGTACACGTGATAGAATTCATACCCTATTCTCATTTTAGGTCATTCCGGGAAGACAAAAGTCATTACCGCAGAGAAAATCAGTGTTTAACTTTGTGAAAACTAGAAGGGGGGTTGAATAGTTTACATATTTGTTTTGCGTTTTAAAAGTTTACTTTCAAAAATGTATAGATCCAAGTTATATGTTTAATCAAATCACAATATGAACAAGCAATAATTATCTAAACTAAACCACGATAACAACAATAATAATGTAAAGAGATAAGGAAGAAACACCAAACCAAGGGACACCAAGATTTTTAGTGGTTCGGCTAACGAAGCACTCTTCTCCCTCTCACTCCCTGAGTATCCGACTCGAGATTTCACTATGTCAACAAGCTCCCTTTAGGCGGAGAAAACCGTTTTCACGTCGCTTACATTATTTTCCGACACTAAGCTAAATGTCGAGTCTTAATCTTAGCTAGAACCAATATACCACTTCACAAGATATACACACTCACAAGATCTACACTACTGGATACTAACCAATATCCGAAATCCACAATTACATATGATAAATTCAATAGACTTTTGGTACTTAGAAGAGAGAGAAGCTCACTTAATTAACACTTCGCTTCTTGGACATTACGAAGTGTTTTCTCTTACACTTGAATGAGAGGGAGAGATGAGAGTAAAGAAATTAGATCACTTGAACAAGATCTAAGTATGTTAAGGTGATCAAGAGTTTTGTGAGAGAAAGAAGGTTAGAGAGAGAAAGGAAAAGTCTAAAAAATTTCGTGCAAAGAGGAATATTTTTTCTGCTGGATTGGGCCTTGTATTTATTAGGCAGGGAATCACATAAGGCTATTCTGGGGCGTCCCGATCCGCCATGCCTATTAAAGGGGCGCCGCTAGACACCGCTCCCCTTTTTTTATCTTTTTGTGTGGAGGTTGTTTCTGGTGTTAAGAAGATTCCGTTTTGAGGGGAAAATTGGACTTTTAAATTTGAATTTCAAAATTTTAAGTTTTTTAATTTAACAAAAAATCTATTTTAATTAGAATATATTTTGTAACATGTATTTTTAAGATATACTTTTGTAGAGAATTAAAAAGTGAGGGGATTAGAGAAAATTATTCTCTTGGAATCACTAATCGTTGCTTTATTTATTTTGTATGTCCATACCTTAAGTGATCACTAATCTTGGAAATAAAATTTTACATTTAATAATTTGTAAACGTTTATTTTTATTGTAAACGTTTTTACATTTTGTTATTATCAAAACTTTAAGAGGTCAAAAAATATAAATAACGTTTTTGAGCATTATTTGTATTAACATTCTCCCTCTTTTTTGATATGACAAAATATAAACTCATTTAATAAATTAAAGATTGTCAATATTATTTTTAAATGAGTTATGTTCCATTTCTCTCCCTTTTTGTCGAATTCAAAAAGAATGATCGTCGAGTTTGTTAAAGTAAGAAAGAGATCGACGATATCAAGACTCCCCTTGATGTATGCTCCCCCTCGTTCGGGGCACCAAGTGATCGATCTTACGATAATTTGTTTGCTACCAACAAAGTTAGAAGTACAAGTGCAAGACAAATATCTTTCAAGTTAACATATTGCATTTAAATTAACAAAAGAAGAGTTTCAATTCAACAACAAGAAAACTCAAACATTAGCATAACCAACTAATACATTGATGCAAAGTAATACTAGAGCTAATTACAAAGATAAAGATACATAATACTACATATGTTTTAAATGATTCATGATTCATAGAGAATGACTTTTTAAACAAAATGTCTTTAGATTTTCCATTATTAAGCCATTTGAAAAGGGTCTATAGTGGAGGTGGAAAATGGGTTGTTAAGGCGATGGTTAGAAGATACTCAAGATGAGCAAACATAATGTTTATTTCATCTCGAAGGTTCAAATAGAAGTTACGGTTATGGAAGCAACAAATACAAGTTGATCTATGATAATCATGATAGTTGTAGAAAAGAGGATGACCCATGATAGGTGGTTGAGGTTGTGGTGAAGATGGTGGTGATGAAGTGTCATGAATGTGATCAAGAGGAGTAATTGGAGACAAAGAAAGTGTGATATCCAAGGAAGGATGACTTTGAAGTGGTTGAGGGTTTAAAGGTCTAGGAGGGACTGATTTGTAGATTAATCAACCCTTTAAAATATATAAATAAATATATAATACTTATAAATATACTTACAAGGATCAAATCACAAAATAAAATGAAACCGGAGGATAGAGCTATAGAAAACAATATTCCCGGGTCATAGTCCCATCGAGGAGAAATTCGTTGAATTGGAAGTCGAGAGCGGTTTGATATTGAAGTTGAATGAACAAAAGATTTGGATTTGATTTTTCTAATTAAAATGGAAAAACAATTAAGGAAAACCTAAAAACGAAAGCTATTAAAGATTTAAACCTAAAACGAGACGGGAATATAAAACGCGAGCTTAAAAACCTAAAGTATCAAAAATTAAACCCTAAATGATTTTTTAAAGTTTTAATAATCCTAAATTATCAAATTAAAAGAAATTTTAAAGAAAATCCTAAAACGAGAATGTTTAAAGTTGAAAAACGAAGAAAACGATAACGGGGATCGAATCCCGTTCTTTAAAAAGTGAAATTTTGCAAAAATGACCCTACGAAAGAAATTCTATTTTTCCTAGGTGAAAAATGATAAAAGAATTTTTTTTTTAAAAGAATTATATTTTTTTTGACTTTTTTATAATTTTTTATGAATTAAAAACGAAATTAACTAAAATTAAATATAAAAAATACTTAACGTTTTATAAAAAATCTGAAAAAAATGTGAAAAATAGCTTAAATAATGACCATCCTAAGAAAAATAAGCTAGGCTTACTAGCTTATTGAAATAAGCTGCGAAAAAGCTTAATTGGGCTTATAAGCTAATGGGCCAAAAAAAACCTTAAGAAATTAATGGTGAAAACTCATACCGGATAAGCTATTGAAGCACAATGGTATGATGTTTCGGGGGGGGGGGGGGGGGGTGTTTGTGTGTGGGGGTGTTGTGGATAAGGGGGAGTCTCAGGTTCAACCTGGGCTCTTCTCTTTTGATTAAATATTTTTTTTTTTAAAAAAATTTTTTAAAAATTTCTATAATAACACACAAAAACTAACAACTTTAAAAAAGACACTTTTTGAGAAACTTAAAAACAAGCTGTTAAAATAAGCAAAGAAAATGGCAGTGAGCTTTCTTTCACTAAGGACCTAAAATAAGCCTAACTGTTGGGCTTTTATAAACATAAATAAGCTATGGAAATTGTGAAATAAGCCAAAACAGATGGTCATTAACACCAAATAAGCAAGGAAATCAAAAATAAGCACATAAGAACAAGCAAATAAGCCAGAAAAGGCAATAAGCAAAAGGGGAAAAACTGGTGGGTACACAGCCTAAAGGACATTTTTTGGCTTAATTTTTAAGCCATTTAGAATCAACTCTAGGCTTAATGAGGCATATGAGCTTAAAGCTCAGCTTGGGCACTATCTAAAAATGCAAAGACCACAAAATTTTACAAACAAAATAGCAAGTAAAAAGGCTGTGGAGGAAGGGGCTGTCTTACTACCTTGGTTTTTCTTAACAAGCAACTAGGCAATTGCAGGTCTTAAAATAAGCAATCAAAATAAGCTCAAAAATCAAAATAAAGTTAAAACAGATGGAGACAAGCTCCTAATGAGCTTGTGCTCAAAATTGAAATGCTAAAAAGAATTTTTAAGGTCTGATAAAAGGAAATGAAAAATACAGTTTTAACTATGAAAAAAAAAACTTGACAAAAATGACAGATTTTAACACAACAAAAGGAAACCAAAATGACTTTAACTAACTGAATTAGGACTCTAAAAAGACACTAAGACAAGACTCAAAACTGATTTAAAATGTCCCTAACCAAATAAGCTCCTTGGACTGTTTTGGACTAACAGTTTCAAAGGAGTTATTTAGAAAAACCTTAAAATCAATTTTTAACTTTAAAACTTTTCAAACAACTAAACTAAAAGTGTTTTAAATTGTTTGTTCAAAGGGAGCAAAGTGAACACAAAGTGGTTTTGGACCACAATCGACATTTTAGACTCTTGTCCCAAACACCCCTTAAACTTTTCAAAAGTCTTTTTTAGGCTGATTAAAAAAGATTTAAGGCTAGGTTTTTGAAACAGATGAAAATACAAACACATGAAGCACAAATAAGATAATTTTAACAGAAAATAAGCAACTAAATAAGCAAAATTGAAATAAGCAGTCTCAAAGAGTACGAAAGACAGAATATGCAAGAATAATCAACAAGCAATAAAGAAAGACAATTAAACATAAAAAAACAACTAAAATAAGCAAGGTAGCAAGCAATTAAGCAAGAAATAAGCGTACCAATATGCAAATGAATAGTTAGAAATGCAAAAAAAAAATGGATATAACAAGAAAAATTACAAAAAGGTCCAAGTAATGCTTATGAATAAGCTTTCAAAGCTTAATAAAAAACAAATCCCTATAGGCTCCCATGATGCACTAACCCAAGGCTATCCTTTTTAACTTGCTCTAAAGCTTTTTAAACAGATTTTTTTGATTTTTGATTTTTTGACGGGAAGAAATAAACTAATAGTATTATATAAGCTTTAATGATTTAACAGCTTATATAAGAGCTAAAAAAATTTTGGACAAAACTTAATGATAAAATTAAAGAAAACAAGTAAAATGCATAATTTTAAATGACAAGAAGAGAATTTTAATGACATAATTTTAATTGCAATCTTAAAGTAAAAAGACAATATATTAAATTGGTGCAAAGATTTGTACAAGCTTTTGCTTGATTTCATAAACAATTCGACCAAGCAAATACATTGAACTATTATAAGTTGTTTATACTAAAACCCTAAGTTGAGTTGTGTTTCTTTTGCTGAGAGGCTTCAAGCCTTATGTGCTTGTGTGTGAGAGAGATGTTACAATGTGATCTTGGCCTTCATTTTCTTGCTTTGTTGACCAGGTAAAATCACAGCCCTCCATTCCTTTTTTTTCTTGAACCAATTAGACTATCTAACCGGGATTTAGCCAGCATGTATGAAGAGGTCGGGAAGGGTGGAGATTGATGGGTTTGGAATGGGCGTTGCAGGGGTAAGGTTTCTTGGGGAGTAGGGTTTGGGTGATAGGGGCAAATAACAGACCTCAAGTTTATATCCTTTTTTTTGCAAGATAAGGTCCTTGTGAGGTATAATAATGTTTTGAGGATGGCAAATTAAAGTCATCATGGTCTATATTGATTGTATAGCTGGTTTAGTCCATAAAGGGTTAACAGAGTTAAATGTTATGCGGTGTTGGCTTAAGAAGTTAAATGCTGTGGTTTGGGCCTAGGTAAATGGACAGATTGGGCCAATTTATAATAGTAAAGGAATTGGGCCTTTTCTTTACACTTTGAGCTTATAAGTCTTCACATAACACCTTAATGGGCTGACCCGGCCCATCTAATGGGTACGAGTGGGCCCGTTAAGTGTTTCTTCGGTTTTGGCTTTAGTTTTGACCGTTGACTTTTTCGGGTTGACTTTGATTTGACTTTTGTTGACTTTGGCTTTGATTTGACTTTGGCTTTTCCACGTTTTTTCATTCGTGCCGGTTTTTTTTTCGTTTTTGACTTATTTTCATCCTTTTGTCAGTATAAACCATTTCCTGCATATATAAAATGAAAACATACAATACAAAGTATTTTGGTACGGTTTTTGGTCATTTAAGTCTGTTTAATGGAAAATGGGTTGTGTAATTAAGCAATACCAAAATCCTACATACTAAAACTATTGTGTTTATGTACCTCACATAATGCTATAAGTAAGCACTTAGAAAACTAAGGATTGTTTCTCGATCCCCTCGACTAGTGAACCTCGAAAAGTTGTATGTGGTCATCGGGAGGGGCGAAATAAAGAATCGATAGCTCTAAATTCACGTCTTTACCATTTTTTTGTACTTTTATATTAAAGCAAACTAACTTTAAACTTATTTGACTTTCGTTTATTTTTACTTTTAGGGATCATAGAACAAGAGCAGTTCGATCGGAATGCCCCCAAAAAGGATAAATTCATCATCCCCGACTTTTCATTTATTCCAAACCAAGCTTAAAATGAAATCACCGTTAATTATCAGTTAAGATGCTAACACTACTCATATTTGTAACTTGTGAACTTTTTACTCCCGACAATTATTAAATATTAAGTGAATGTGCCATTTTTGAATTTCAACCATGGATCAACGTTTTGCAAAATTCTATGTTTCACGTTCCACCCGAGAATAATGAGTTTGAAGGCGAGATCATCCCATGTAGCGACTTTCGTCTCGGCACATACTAACCTTGCGGCTAAGTGACCAGGCTTTTGTCTCTCCCCAAAGACTAGTATCGAGTACTCACGGACCTTCGGTTCAAAGACTCTTATGTTTCCCTTATTATACATAGACTTAATTTAGAAAAACTTAAATTAAAATAGTCATAGTCAAAAGCATATTTATTTAAGGAGAAAACAGAAAAAGAGATTTTTCCTATATTTATTAATTCACATTTACTACACTTAATACAATTATTCATTCCTAAGGAAATCCTCGACCTTTTAGAAGGCTGCAACATCGGTTGTGAGCCGGCAAGATGCAGCAAACTTTTATCAGTCTCGGATTATTATTCTTACTATGGGCTTCCTTTTAGATGCTGCATACATCGGTTGTGTAGCCGCAAGATACAATCACACTTTTATCCAGTCCCTCAGTTTATAATTATTACTTTTTTTAATTATAATCATGATTTATGTGAAAATTTTGTCTTAGACAATTTAAGTATAAATTTGACACAAAATTATTGATATAGGACTATCCCTTCAAAAATTCTTGATTTAAGTTTAATTTTCAAAAATAGCACGTATTATTAGTCCGGTTAGAAGCTTATGGGAGAAAAAGCCACAAATTACACACATGAGCTTGTAAGATTTCAAATCATCCTGTGGTATAGCATCCAACTTCATACTAACTCTATCATTTTCGTTCTTCGCAAAAATATTCTAGCGATTCTTCGCGATCCGCGAACGCTTAGTCTAAAAGTTAAGGAACAAGTAAGAGCTCAACACGCTCGATCGAGTCAAATTTTACTCTTATTCTACCCTGCAGGAAAGTCAAAATTGTGACAAAACACTTATTTTATTTTTGAAAATTTTTAAATTTTTTTCATTTTTTTGGTAATTTTCAAAAATTTTGGTGGTAAAAACGGGATTACGTGAAAACAATGACTGCAGGCATAATCAAATCGAATATCCCCCCATACTAAGACTAAACATTGTCCTCAATGTTTTAAGAATGGTCTCTACGTAAATCCTAAGCCGTTTATTAAGTATGCTTAAAGATAAACGTTAGTCGATAAGATTTTGATATCGGATTCCCAAAATGAAGCTGAGGATGTGAAGCTCTTGTGATCGAATGACAAAAACCGCGAGCACGAGAGGCTTCAAAAATCCGGGAATTCCCGGACAATAAACAACACAAACACAAAACACGAATAATGGAAGAGGCGATCCTCCTCACAACACACAACACTTATTCATTACTACGTAACATAACTACGGATAAGCATGGGGTGCCTCCCACGAAGCGCTTGTTTTAGGTTACTTAGCTTGACCTAATCCCCAATACTAGAGCTTGTCAAGGGGGATAAAAGTGGAGACACGGAACATCCAAGACTCGGATGTCCTCTTGGTAAGAGCAAGGAAAAATCTCCATCGGTCTTTCAAGAATTTTGGTGACTTTGAAAGATTTAGTGCCCCGATGAGATAATTCTGGTTGAAGAGAGGTATGAACTCTTTTAGAAGTTAGAATCCCATGGTTGTAAACTTTTTCCTTATTTTTGGATGAAAACGAGAGTAAAGCTCCTAGCCCGGGAACTTCTTTGTGGAAAGGAAGTTCATAAATAGGAGGATTAAAATCCTCAAGAATTAAAGAAGCATTAGTGGTCTTCTTTACATTCTTGTCCGGTGTTGCAAAGTTGGTGACTTCAAAGAGGTTTTCATGAATGAGTATACCTGGATTAAATACCTTGTCCTCATTGTTGGTCGAAGACAAAGCATCAACCTCAGAAAAATCCTCATAGAAAACTGAGTCACACTCGAGAAAAGGAAGGACATTATTTGATTCAGGAAGA